>CAUYRT010055468.1:0-19929 GCA_963574885.1 Lepilemur ruficaudatus | reverse complement strand
GGAGGCTGGGGTGCAAGAGTTGCTTAAGGCTACGAGTTTGAGACCAGCCTGAGCAAGAGTGAGACCCTGTCTCAACAAAAAAATAGAAAAATTAGTTAAAGGTGGAGTTGCATGCCTGTTGTCCTGTCTATTCGGGAGGGTGAGGTAGGAGGATCCCTTGAACCCAGGAGTTTGAGGTTGCAGTGATCTATAATGACACTGCTATACTTTAGCCCAGGCAACAGACCCTTTCTCAAAACAAAAAAAAAAAAAAGCATATTCATTAAATAAATGCTCAAAGGACAAATCAATTAATCTCTCGGGCATGACTGACTCCAATATTCCAACACTGCTATGATTAAAGACACAGAATGCTATGCCATAGGGCACACTCTACTTCACTGCAAAGAAATGATTCCTTGACACATAAAAAGCATATCGACTTGACAACAGGTGTCATCTTTTCATGGCAGAGACTGGCCTATACACTGTTTGCCATGTTCAGGGAAAAACAAAATGTACTCTTCTATGGCAGAACCAAAAGACTCAAATTCACCTCTCGTATATCCCATATCATCTTTGTAAATGCAGAAAATGAGTAAAGGAGTGGTATTCTTGGTATAGCAGACAATACTAAGCTCCTAATAGTTTCATGATAGATAGATAGATGTTAAATAAATAAATCTGAAAAAAAGAAAAAGAAAAAACAATTCCACAGTTCATGGTTTTAGTAATGTAGCCATTCTATGCCCCAGGGAGATGTGGCAAGTTCCCTTGAAAAAAGACATCTTGAATTTAAAAGCTGAACTCCAGGGCCTTAAAATTTCCTGTTTTCCAGTGTGATATACTTTTCTTTGTTCCATTCTATCTCCTTTGATTCCTGCAAGAAAATTATGAGCAACAAAATATCATGCATATGAAAAAATTGAAGCATGCAATCATTGTGACATATATAAAAATGGCCAAAATTAGAATCAGTATCTCCCACGCAACTACCCCTCACAGAATTTCTAATATTGTAAAGCTATCATACTAAGTAGTTATGAGATAGCAAAGAAAATTATAAAAAATCACCTGTAATATAAAAATATCTGAAAAATATCAATATTTCAATCACAATACTTTCCCCAGTTATTGACAATTATCATTAAGATTTAACAACTGCTGTCCATCCTCCACATAAAAGAATTTCATAGAGTTTATGCTGGCTTCCCACTTGTCTATAACTCATAATAACCTACACAATGCCTTGGTAGAAAATGCTTTGTTTTTGTTATGTGTTACATCAGGGTTATTATTATTTTTGTTTGTTTGTTTTTATCAGCTGAAGATAATAATGAGCAAAATGCTTCTATATCCTTCAGTGTGTATTTTACATATGGGCAAAAAAATGTATTACAAAACATTTTCCATTTTAAGTTTGTTACTTAGCAGAAAATCTCCCACAGCGCTTAACTTATTATTATTATTTGCTACGGACTCTTCCTAAAGCAAGAGGCGTTCCATTTTCTTCAGATGACTCATTAACTCAAGGCAAAGTAGAATGAAATGTTCCAACTTGAAATACCAACAGCTAAATATAACCTCTTCTACAACATTAGAAAATTCAGTGTCTTTCTTCACTCTATTAGAGTCATCTTAAAGGGTCACCATAAAAAACACAATTAGCACCCTAGGTGATCAGCAAGAACAAAAACCTTAAACAATGTAAAGTTGTTTTTTCTTTTTCAAACATTCAACAAAAAGAGAGAAAACCTCACAAATCACAAAAAATGAAATACATTTTTTTCTCATTCTTTAGGTAAAACACTTGCCTCTTCCATAAAATCACTTACTACCTTAATATATGAATACTGGTCATAAATACCAAAATCTACTGGCCCCTACTATAAATTGGAAGACTTTTTCAGCCATTAAACAAATCAGAATCCATTCACAGTTATTTCATTTGAGATTACCCTTTAGAGGAAGAGTAGGGAAATACCTTAAATCTTAAATCAAACTATTTTTTTCTGGATGTTTATTTTGCATATATAATTAAACTGTAGAAACAATATCTGAAATTACTAGTTAACCAGAAGTACGGACAGTTTTTTCAAATCGGCAATTAAAAAAAAAAAAAAACTAGCCCAAGACCACTACAGACACAGACAGTAAACCAGGGTGAAAAGGGAAGAGTATAAAGAGGCAGGCTGATAAAGTGAAGCTAACTCACAGAAACAGAGGAAAGAATTGAAGAAAAAAATCTGACAGCTTTTGAGTCTTTAGATTTAGTCATCCCTAAAGCCCAACTGAACCCTTATGTGTGTGCATGTGTATAGTTTAGTGATATGAGTTACTAAATTTCTTTTTTAACCTAAGATAGTGCTGGTTAGATTTCCTGTGACTTGTAACAAGGATTCCTAATACAGTGTAAAAATATTATTTTAAGAAAGAGTAATTTTTCACACGGCTACAGGAATGTATGAATTTTCAGGTATACTATGACATCATACATTCCATCTTCTCTCCTTTTTCCACAAAGGAGAAGAAAAATTCATCAACATGGTCGTTCACTTCAGAGCCAACTTTTTTGAAAAGCACAAATTTAAAAAAGTAAATTGGTAGCAATTTTCCTGTATAGTCATCTCTTTCAAAATGAAGTACAACTTTTAAAAGAAAAATTGGTTGGAAAGGAACACAAAATGGTAATATACGTATTATATTCATGGTGAAATTACCGATGATCTTTATATTTTTCATTTTATTTTATTTCCAAATTTTCAACAAAAAGCATAATACTCAAAATCAGAAAGAAACATGCTACTTTTAAAATAAGGATACATTTTTAAGTACTTTTAACTTTCATCATGGCCCAGAGTTTTGAGATGTGAAATGTTTATTTAGTCCAATTCAGCAGATATTTATCAAGTACTTACTATGTTTAAAGCAGAGTGTTACATCAAAAATGTAGTTCCTGGAAGAAGCCATAAGAAAGACTTCAGTGAATGTGTTTGTTTATACAGCGAAAAAAAATTTTTTTGGTGTGATGTTTGAGTAGCAATAACACTTAATTCAGGGCTGGGCGTGGTGGTTCACGCCTGTAATCCTAGCACTCTGAGAGGCCGAGGCGGGTCGATCCTTTGAGCTTATGAGTTCCAGACCAGCCTGAGCAAGAGCAAGATCCTGTCTCTACTAAAAAAATAGAAAGAAATTATCTGGACAACTAAAAACATACAGAAAAAATTAGACGGGCATGGTGGCGCATGCCTGTAGTCCCAGCTACTCGGGAGGCTGAGGCAGAAGGATTGCTTGAGCCCAGGAGTTTGATGTTGCTTTGAGCCAGGCTGACGCCATGGCACTCTACAGCCTGGGCAAAAGAGTGAGACTCTGTCTCAAAAAAAAAAAAAAAAAAGGTATTTAAATAATACAGCATGAACTTCATAAGTCTGTTTAGATAATTTAAGTGGTTCATATTAGCAAAGGACTTATAATATAATAGCTGCTGTATTGTAAACACTCAAAGGTATTATTACCTTACCTGTTTTTCTTTTCCCTTATTCATCAATATGCTCAAATTTTTTTTTTCTTCTCAAATGTACTCAATAAACAGACTAGATCTTTTGCAGTTTATATTCTGTTTCTTGAATCATTCCTTTGCAGCCCTACCCAACATCAAAAAAAATATCTTATTAAAATTTAATTTTACATTAATTATCTTTTCTGGTATTAGTATTATCACTGGGAGAGTTTTAGATGATAATAATCTGATTTACTTAAAATATAAAATAATACTGTATTGAATGGCCATGAGGGACTCATCATAATGTTTTTAAATTTGGGATATTTGACAACCAAATTTCTAAGTTTCTTCTTAGGATTTTAAAGCTAAAAATACTAAAAAAAAAAAAATACGCAATATGTCACATGAAATATTGAGAATATTTTATGTGAGAATATGGAAAAGAAAGCCAGTAGCAACCCAAATTACTTGTTTATGCCAAACATGCTATATTTTGGCATAAATCTACCTTCTCTTGCATTTATCAACATCCACATTCCTAATAAACCTAAAATTGTGATATCAGCAATGTTAAGAGTGAAAAAACTAAAATTTAAGCTGACAGCTTAAGGAGAAAAGAAATGAAAAATGTAACAAAGAGTAATTAGGCCTGACTACATCCCATGTTTTTTTCAAAAATATATCCATATCAAGGAGTACATTGATGATTCCAAAGCTGAAGGGAAAACAAACACACAAATAAGGTTTTAAAACATTCAGATAGTGCTTGGGCTGTAGGTGGTAAGGATCACATGTTTTATAGAAAAGAATAATTTCCAATATTTTTATTTATATTGAAAGTATCACCAGGAATAAAATCTTTAGTCTAAATAGATTTTTAAAGTATAAAGAAAGTAAAGTTTTAGGTATCAAAGCAAAGCTGGATTTCTTTTTAAATTAAAGATTTCTAATCATCTTTCTCTGCACAATGTTTAGTTTAACTACCTTTGAAAATATACAAATTGCACACAGCAATAATTTTATACTTATGTTGACAAGAGCTTAACTACACTTGGAGAACCACAAAATCCATCATCTGTAATCCCAATGGCTCTGGGAAAATAACACTGAAGAAATCTCAGCTTAATTTAAATCTGTAATAAGCTAAAGAAGGAATAAATATAACTATCCCCAGATTAGTACACATTCTGACATTTCTAAGAAAATAATTACCACAACTTTCTTATGTGGAATTGCTAATTTTTCAAGGCACAAGTTAGAATAAAAAGCCAAAAAGAATTTTACCACATAATTATACTGTACCTAAAGTAGCAAAATCTCCAACTAGATTTCATTGACTCCTACCCCACCAAGTGGACTAATAGTGTCATTTTTGTTAACAGCTTTTAGAATCAAGTATACAAATAGCAGACTGAAGATGTTTCCATAGGGGGGAAAAAAAAAAACTATTTCCTTCCAAACTTAGGTTTATAGATTTTAGTACTGAATTGTGCTAACGAAGCATAAAGCATTGTCACATGCAGTTTTAAATTTATATAACTACACAGAAACACACACACACACACACACACACACACAACTGTCTCTGTAGCTTACAATTTTAGTATTAAGGTCACTAAATATTGAAAGAAATGTCCAATTTTGAATCAAAAGTGTAGCTTATTTTATCTCAAACAATAAGTAGCACAGTTAATCAAAGTATGTGTCTGAAACAGTTTTGCCATGTTAACAGTAGCTTGTTTATACCAGCAGCTAAGAAGCCTGGAGTGTAGTGGCAATCAAATTGCAAAAGGTGTTTTCCACAGTTTGTTGAGAATTGACTATCTTTGTTTACAAGAAGTGGTCCAAAGCCTGGAAGAAGTAGTAATCAGTTGGTGCAAGGTCTGGTGAATAAGGTGGATAACAGAGAGTTTCCAAGTCCAGCTGCTGTAGTTTAGCAGCCTTATTTGTACAACATGTGGTGCAGTGTTGTCTTCCAAGAGGATTGGCCTATCTCTTGACCAATCTCGGCTGCTTAATTGCAAGCATCCTCATCATTTCATCGAACTGGTTGCATTAGACACCTGCTGTAACGGATTGAAGAGGTTTCATGAAGCTATGGTGGATAATAACAGTGCTGGACTACCAGATACCATTAGGATTTTTTTGTTGAATAATTGGTTTTGGACTGTATTTCATCATCTTTATCCAATTATTGTGTCAAATGCTTGCAACTGTCAAAAACAATCCATTTTTCATCACGTGTAACAATATGGTGTAAAAATGGTTCACCTTTATGTCGTGACAGCAAAGGCAAGCATTGAGATAATTTCTCTTCCAACGCTGGTTTAATTCATACGGAACCCATCTATCCAGCTTCTTTACCTTGCTGATTTCTTTCAAAAGGTCCAATATTGTTGGAACAGTAATGTCAAACCTTGCTGCTAATTCACACGTCGGTTGAGGTGGATTTGCTTCCACTGCAGCTTTCAGCTCATCATTATCTACCTTGGTCTCAGGTCACCCACGTGGCTTACATTCAAGACTAAAATTTGAGAATGGAACTTCTCAAATCATCGACATACCATTTGTTCATTAGGCATGTACTTCCCAAACACTTTGTTGAAATTTTGAGGTGTCTGAGCTGGCATTGGTTCCATGATGGAACTCATATTTGAAAATAACATGAATTTTTGACTTGTCCATGGTTTCACAAAAATTGTTCTAAAAATTTTTTTGAAAGATAATCACAAGCCAAAACATGCATTTGAAAGACTGAAGATGTACTTTCATAATAAAAATAAAACAGGAAGTATCAAAGTGAAATATCAGAGATATTAACTGTCAAACTTAGTACTTAAGGAAATAGGACATTTCATATTTAATAACCTATACATAAAATAGTTAAGTACAACTAAGATCAGGGATTTTTCTAGCACTCTGGGAGGCCGAGGCAGGAGGATTGCTTGAGGTCAGGAGTTCAAGACCAGCCTGAGCAAGAGTGAGATCCATCTCTATTAAAAATAGAAAGAAATTAATTGGTCTATAACTAAAAATATATAGAAAAATTAGCTGAGTGTGGTGGCTCATCCCTGTAGTCCCAGCTACTCGGGAGGCTGAAGTAGGAGGATCACTTGAGCCCAGGAGTTGAAGATTGCTGTGAACTAGGCTGATGCCATGGTATTCTAGCCCGGGCAACAAAGTGAGACTCTATCTCAAAAAAAATTTAAAAAGAGATCAGGGATTTTAACAGAGGAGTTAACTAGAAACAAGATATAGAAATTAATGAATGCACAACATGTCATAAATAAAATAAATGACTTTTGAAATGTTAACAAGGCTTTATCTACCACAGGTAATTGAGTTTTTAAAAATTTCTTAACATTTAATTGATCAACAACATTTTTAGAAGCAAAATAGAAAGATTAAAATAATACAAAACTGAGTGTGTTATTTAAGAAAATAAAGGATAAATTAAGCTGAAAGTATGTAGAGAGAAGGCAAAGGTTCTGAAGTCAAACAGAGGTCTGACAAAGTTCTGATAAATCATCACTTATGACACTGGTGACCATTGCCATCCTTTTCCCCTCTGTCAAATGGAGTAAATTATACTTACTGAGTAGAGGTGCTGTGATAAATTCTACAACGTGTGACTAGAGCTGCCCTAATTATTGATAATGATAATCATAATTGTTATAAAGTAAATAAACAATGAGGGCTTCCTCCACACCAAGTACTATTTGAAGGGCTTATGAATTATCCCATTGAAAACTCATATAAATTATCCCATTCAATCTCTCTTATTATCACCATTTTACAGATAAGGAAATCTACTGCTGCACAGAAAATGTAAGCACTTGTTTAATCTCATACCAATATTAGTGGCAGAGCAAGAATTTGATACCAAATTGCTGTCTCCAGAGCCCCTCTTTTAAACACTCCATTCAGTAAATGTCATATAATTATGTGTAATCTCCATCTATTCCTCTATATATACATAAATTTTTATAGAAAGAGTAATCTTATAAACAATAACAAAACACAGCGATCCTGTAAATAAAACTTTAAGAGATATGTAACTTTGAGTTCACTAAGAACTTGCTTGTCTTGTATCACATTATTGCTATGAAGAATTCCAGAACATGATCATCAGTGTATCTCCACAATGTCCCTCTCTACCAAGTATAGTTTATAATACTATACACTATAGATAATAATCCGTTTCTCTTTTACCAGTTCTGATCCTTTTCTATTAACTCCAAGTTCATTATAAGAAGGACCCAGCATAAAGTAGATCAGCTATCTACTATTGACATAGACTTTAAATAAATGATGAAGAAAAAATTCCAGTGATTAAAGCATGCTTTCTGCCACTGCCAATGAAAATATACATGCTAGGTTAGTCGCAATGGTTATGAATATGTGATAGTCATAGGCAAGTCAGCAGAGACATAACCTTGGGAGTTGTGTGCAGAGGCTAGCAGTCATACTTATATCCTATTGTCTTGAGTATGTTTTATAGTAGTTTATAATTGTATTATCACAAAATCATTCCACACAATTTAAGCTTATATATATATATAAAATTAAAAATAAACTTTTTTCTTTTCTTATTATAAAAGTACTATGTGAATAACAATTAAAAAGTCTTGAGCCCTAGACATTGCTTTATATAGAAATGATAGATCTTCCGCCACCTCCCACTCCGAGTCACATGCCTGGTGAAAATTTGATGGTGCTGGGACTGTTGAAGGTAATCTAAGGAAACAAGATTGTTTCTCTGCAGATTATTTTCTTGATTGGGAGGCAGAACTTAGACCACTGGTTCTCAACCTTGGTGACATTTTAGAATCATCTGTGAAGTTTAGAGAAATACCTATTCCCAAAGGGCCTCGCCTGAGAACTTTTATTTATTTGGTTAGAGTAAGTCAGAAATTTAGTAATTTTAAAAACTTCCAGCTGATTCTCTTATGCACTCAGGATGGAGACCACTGTCTTGGTCTGAGTGCAATGGAGTTGTTTTCCCTTGCTTCTCCTTCTTGTCTTCTTCCTCCTCCCCCTCCACCTTCTTCTTCTTTTCCTTTCTTTCAAACCAAGAGAAAATCAGAAGTCTGGATTTCCCCAGGGTACACTGTCTCAGTACCTCGTGACATTTAAGGAATGTTAAGTTATATTCTATAAAAAGCTGGAGAGATAAATCCTGGAGGGGAAAATATCTACTAACTCTAGGTGTACTTGTACACAGTACCAGTTTTAAATTTCCTTTCCAGCATTAAAATTCCTTCCTGCTATTTCAGAGCCTTAGAGCTTCATTAAATACTATAGTGAATTTAGTTTTTACTAAAACCAATCTGTGTTTGGCAAAGTCTACCAATCTGTGTTTGGCAAAATCTAGAAGAGGCTCCGTCTAGTCCCAGGCAGGGTGGTACCAATCTCAGCACTAGGTGATGGGCATGAATCTAAAGAAGAAACCCCAAATGACAAAGAAAGTGACCCTAGAAGAAGTTTAAAGTGCCCTCAGGCCAGAGGTTCAGAAAAAAGGAAAAAAAATGGATTTATGCAATATGTCAGCAGTCTTCAGAGATTTAAAAAAATAGGTGGTCGGCAGAACTCTTGGAGCATGGAATGAGAAAGCAGGCTATTGCTACTTCGTAGCAATAAAAAGGGGAATGACTAAAGCTGAAATCTGGAGATCATGAAGTTGCTTTGGTTCATTTTAGAAAAACAAGCATACACCTGCAAAAAACAAATCACAAATAAAAAGGGAAAAAAAATAGGAGCTGGGCACAGTGGCTCCCAGTGAAGGGAGGATCGCTTGAGGCCTAAAGTTTGAGACCAGCCTGGGCAATATAGTGAGACCTCCATCTCTAAGAAATAACTTTTAAAAATTAGCTGGCCATGGTGGCTCCTGCTTGTCATCCCAGCTACTCAGGAGACTGAGGCGGGAGGATCACTTGAGCCCAAGAGTTTGAAGTTGCTGTGAGCTATGATCACACCACTGCACTCCAGTGAGGGAGATACAGCAAGACGACCAATGGAACCCCTGCCCTAAAAAGCAATGATGATAATAATAAAATAAACAATAGGTGTTTACATAAAAACAACAAAACAAAGGGAAAAAATACCTCTAATCCTATTCTCCCCGCAGAGATAGACTTTGTTTATACCTTGTTTTATTTTTAGCTAATAATGTAATTACAACCTACATTGTTGCTTTCTAGATTTTCCTTTTAAAAAACTTAATATAGCATATATTGTGAACACGTTAATGTGTAAATAAATTTACTACATCCACTTAATGGCAAGTGTACATCTTAAATAATTAATTTTGAAACATCTGTAAAAAAACCTTAGTATACTTTCAAGCCATGAGTCAATGGACTTACGACTCCTTCAACCAGCCTCTTGGAAAAGTGCCTCCACTAAATGCAGAAACCAACATGAATTCATGTCTCCCCCAAGAGTTTTGTACTTTTGGAACATTAAGAAAAAAAAATCCTTTAGAGGTGTTTAAATTCCAAGACTCAGAAGAAAAAGAGGTCTTTTTTGCTCAAAGCAAGATTGTATCTTTTAAAACCTGTGTTCTCAGCATTTCTGTAGAATATGGTCTGAATAAACCCCAGAGTTGATCCAAACTCCCATAGGACCTACTATAAAAACAAGTCCAGTCCAATTCTGTCAACTCTAAGCTCCAGTCTAGGTAGCCTTCAAATACAAAAAGACTCTAAACCAGAATTAATTTTGAGGTCCATGTAAGAACTGGACGTCAAAGCGTCCATAAACCCCATATGGTTAAATATAAAATACTACATGAGTTTGCAAATGTCATTTTTTTTTATGTAGAGAAAAACATTGTTCTCAAATGGAGCAATTACCTTAGAAAAATGTAAAATTTGTTCTACAGTGTATAAATTTCTTCAAGTACTTTCTGATTTCTATTCACGAACTATGGCAAGGAGATATCTCATCTTAGAGACTTGGCTAGCTAAGTTAGTCTTTGCAAGATCAAGTGAAAAGGGTTTTACTGATCTATCATATCCTTCAGGAAAATTGTCCACCAGAGGAAGTGCAGGTATATTTGCAGAGACATGTTGGAACTGCCTGATCAGGGAGATCCAGAACTAATCCTGAGACTTTGGCCAGTGCTGTGCCTTTGTACTTTGAAGAATAGCCTGTGGCTTTGGGCTGCTTTTCAGTCCTCTTCTTCTTCTGGTCTCAAGGAATAAACACAATAAATGTTTTATGGCACTCTCCAAAGGGGCTACCAAGCTTTCCTTTAAACAATAAAAAGTTTTTTTGTTGTTTGTTTTTGTTTTGTTTTTCCCACTCACTGTAAGCCAGTAATATAAACTGTAACACATAGTGCAGTTTTATTTAAAAGAAATAGCCAAATTTTCTCAAAAACTAAACTTATGTGTTAAGGCCTTGCTACCAAGTGTGTGGTTGCCCACCAGGGAGTAGCTCTTGGAAGGATTTTAGAAATGTAGAATCTCAGGCTCCACCCCAGAACTACTGAGTCAGAATCTGTATTTTTTTTTTTTGAGACAGAGACTCACTCTGTTGCCCAGGCTAGAGTGCCATGGCGTAGCCTAGCTCACAGTAACCTCAAACTCCTGGGCTCAAGCAATCCTCCTGCCTCAGCCTTCCGAGTAGCTGGGACTATAGGCATGTTCCACCATGCCCGGCTAATTTTTTCTATATATTTTTAGTTGGCCAATTAATTTCTTTCTATTTTTAGTAGAGATGGGGTCTCGTTCTTGCTCAGGCTGGTTTTGAGCTCCTGACCTTGAGCGATCCTCCCGCCTCGGCCTCCAGAATCTGTATTTTTAACAAGATTCCTAGGTGATGTGTACGCACGTTAAAGTTTGAGAGTCATTATTTACGCTATTCAGTATTCATTTTCCATAGATTTCTCTGTGTATGTGTGGGTACCGGGAAGGTAGAATAGGGTTAGAAGACAAAGTCAGTCTCTACTAGAATTTTCTCACTTTTTATCTTTGTAAAGCCTTGACATTATTTTTGGAAGGGACTTTAGTGACTGCTGTCAATTGGAACTGAGGGTCCAGCTGGCTTCCTTTAAGTAAAAGATGACAGCCAACGATGACAACCTGTGTTGTCCCTGCCTGACATGGGAGTGGGGAGCACTGGCGGGGGCGGGTGCCCAGCACTACACCTTTCTCCTCCCAGGGCCCTGCCGCTTAAGTGTTCTTCCAAGATTGTCCGGTGCCTGGTGAGCTGCCCTGTAATTTTAAGCAAGACAACAGATTTGTAAATTCTGTTTTTTAGCATTTTAATTTTTCCATTTCACTTTTTAAAAGACAATGGAGTGGCTTTAGCTTTGAATGTATGCCTCTTTTGCTTATAAAATACCAATTGGAATGTTGATTTTTAGGAATCCGGAGCATTACCTAAAAATTATCACTGACTGAAATTTACAGTTGGCTAGAATATATAAAATGGATTCATAAAAGATTAATATTCAAAGCCACCTTTAATGGGGTAACTCTAATTCTGAATATATGAAAGATGGCCTTGAAAACAGCTATTAAACCTTTTATGTATTAGATTCAAAACATTTTTTAATCATCCATTTCACTGTATTCTATAGTATAGACCACATCATAAGAATATAAGTCTAATAAATATGTTATATTGATTTTCTGATAATTAAGGGAATGTATTATCAATGAAAAAATAAAGTTAAACTAAAGGAATCATTTGCCAGAATTTTTTTGTTAAGCTTATTATTTATTCTTGAATTGCACAAACAAATCTTTGGATTTTTTGGCTATTTTTATTTTTATGTTGCTCAAAAATACTACCCTATTGGGTCCTAGGAAGTTATAATGATGAAAGCAAATACTTCTCCAAAACCTAGATTTTTTTCATTTGAAAATGAAGCCAGTGATAGCTGCCACATAATTGTTTTGAGTATTTTTTAAAGTTAACATATATTTATTTTTACTTACTGCATGCCACACACAGTTTTGAACAATTTCCAACATGGTTCTCAAACTTAGGGGGTAGATTATCTAAATTTTGCACCTGCCTTTCTTTGCCAGTAAAATGACCACTGTGAAGATGAACTCATTAGTGTACTGCTAACTAGTTAAAAATGCAAACTCTCAGCCCCACCCCAGTAATTTTGGGGGTGGAGCTCCACCCTCTGGGGTTTAACAAGCTCTCCTGATACTTCTGATGCACAATGAAATGTAAGAATCCCTATTCTAAGCAGAGTCTATAACACATATTCATTGGAGATCTTTAAGAAAAGCTTCCCTGGTGAGGCGATGACTGTAATCACCTTGCATAGGGTTAAGGAATGAGAGAAGAGAATGTTGGAAATGAAGAATCATCAAGAATTGGTTACTGTTTTAGTAAATGGCATTGAGAAGGAGACAGAAAAGATTACTAGAAGTGGACTTAAGAAAAATTGGAAGTGATTGCTGCTATGTTTTGTCCCCAATATTACTACTTCGTATGCTCTTATTTATTTATTTTTCACTTAAGGCACAGGCATAGCACAGATTTTGGAATCCAAGAGAATGGTTAAAATTCTCACACAAAGAAACATAAATTGGAAAATTTGAAACTTCTGAAAATCGAAGATAGGTATTATCAATAAATTTGCGACACTTTTCAATATATACATAAAAGTGCTGACTTTTAAAAACCAAGTATAACACCCAGTGTTTATAAAGTTGTAAAGAAATTAGCATAATCTTTTTATTGCCCATGAGCATGTAAATAGGCATACTCTTTTGTGATGACTGAAGAATAAAAGATATGAAAAGTCAAAGATGGCCAATATGTTTGATTCAATAATTCCACCTACATGCCTCTAACCTAATAATTCAACAGAAGCGTCAAGGTATAAATTATTGATATTATAACCTGTCTTTCTCTCTCAAATGTACAAATGCTCTTGAATATTTTTACTTATGTTGTTTTTCACACACTCTACTTTCATAAGGCTTTTCATTTTGTATTATAAGTATTTCTGTTTGCATGTCAATGGTAAGATCCCTTAATATCTGTTTTCCTGTTGCTCCAAAGTAAATAGAATCTTGTTTTCTTTCAAATGAGCATATTTTCTCCCCAAATATATTGTCCAGTATGCTTTATAGCTAAATGTCACTAGAACACTAAGTTCTGGCCAATGGAACATAAACAGAAGTATTGTGTGGCAATTTTGGGGACTGTTTTGTAAATTTGGCTGGCACCCATCCTCCGTCCTTTTTCACATTTTGTTGCTTGAAGCATCAGCGTGGGGTCTGGAATTACATATTATTATATTATATTATATCATTACATTATTACATATTATGTAAAATCACTTTTTAGATAAACCGTAATAAACTTCTGAAATGTTCTTAAATTAAGGCTGCCATATTTTAAAAAATACAGTAATAACATTTACATGGGCTATACTAAAAACTTATTTGTTGTTTATCTGAACTTCAAACTTACATGGGCATATTGAATTTTGTTTTTGTTGCTCAATCTATGAAACCTAACTTAAAAGACATTTGAAACATTATCTTTGCTATCTACTTGTGGATTGTCTTTATATTGAAATTTATATTGGAGTTTTAAAATACTAGGAAGTTTGAACAATTTTATGCTATCTAGTTTGCACAGTTCACTGAAACTTCCTTTCAAAATGCAAATATACATGGATAGGTCTTTAAATACCTACACAAAATTTCATGTATTGATTATAGGTTTATTTTTAATATTTTTCAAAATATCTATTTTCTAAATGAAACATTTACATACTTACATTTTAATATTCTTAAAACTCTTGTATGCTTGTTAGCATTACTATAGAATCTCGTCTCCCACATCTCAATGTTGTGTTGCTAACCAAGGAAACCTCACTTGTGATCTTAAAATTACAAAATAGCAATTTATGACAATAAATACCTAGAATTTTCAGATTTATGCTTTGAAATTGCAAAGTACATTTCCTGAAAAGTATTGTGTGAGGCATGCTGTTCAAATAACAAGGTAAATGTTAAGACACATTCAAGTGAAGTGAATAGCTCTTTAAAATCAGTGAGTATTTTGGCTAAGAATTCAATATTAAATAAGAGGTAAGTTACAGTTTGGGTTTTGTATTCTGCAGGTGAGAGGGCAAAGACTATTCTCCAATTACTCATAACTACAGAACCTACTATTATCTGTCCCGGATGGCATGATGAGGAAAAAAACCCTAAATGAATATATGCCTAAAATAATATCTTCCACTTATTTTTCAGGATACCTTTGAAATAGAGTAATCTTATGTGAATTATACCTCAATTAGATGTATCCATTAATTATTTCTGTTTTACATGACTATTTTAAAAAGATAAGTCCGTTAGTTAAGTTAATCATGTAATGCCTTATGGCAGTTTTTAATTAATAGAAGTAGTGTTATTTAAATTTTCATTTATTTGTGGCCAATTTTTCCAACAGGAGTATAAACAGTGTGAAGACAAAAATGTATTCTATTTCCTATGAGTTACTCACAGCATCTAGAATAGAGTCAAGCAGTGGATTTTTTAAAAAATAAATTCATCTAAAATAAATTATTCAATTTGGGGCTCATAAGTCAAGCATATAAAATGACCAGTTTTTCTAATAATAACAGCACACAACAACAATGAAATCATCTCCAGAGAGGAACACAATAATTGTAGAATAATCTTAATTAATCTATAAACTCTAACAATTTATAATTAATATAAGGGTAAAACAAGCATTTTTCTAAATATTATACATATGTGTACTCTCCATAATATAATATACTTGTTCATTTTGACATCATGGAAAGCTCTAGTTATATAGTGGTGAGTAAGACAGAAATAGTCACCTTTTCATGCTCCTTACAGCATTTAATATATCAATATGAATTAAGGATGCAGATTTGCCTGGAGGGTAGAAAGCATAGCCTACGGAACCAGATGGCTTTTGGTTTAAATCTATGCTTTGACACCTGCTGACTTGTATGTAGTATATTAAATATAGGTGACATTTCTGGCAGCCATATAGAGGCTATTTGATCCGTCATTCTTTACAAACTCGTGGGATAAAGAAGGCCAAATAATTTGACCTTTGTGGCAAACCAGCCTAGAAACACACCTGAAAGAAACTACTATTAAAAAAAAGCTACTGCAGGATTCATGTGGTTCTTTCATAATTAAAACTTATTAAAATATGGAAATTTATAAAATTTACAAAAGCTAAAATAACGTAAAACACTTAAATGAAAACATTAATTAAAACTAACTTGCATGCAAGTTTTAAAAAGGCCTTTGTAATCATTTTCCTAAGGTTTATATATCTCTCTAAAAATTATACAAGATGTTTCACACAAAAGCAAACAAATGAGTTATTGAATGAATATAAAATTTATAAAACATATAGCTTCCATATTTTTATCAACATAAGATACCCTCTTTATTATGTTCAGCGTAATTATATTAATAGACATTAGTACATGCATTATCATATGAAAAAATATGATTGTAAAAAAGCACATTCGAGAGATTATTATTATATATTGAGTAGTGTGAGAAAGCAAGTTTCCTTTAATTAAAGGCTCTATTTCAAATTAGAATTCACAAGATATAATAAAAAGAAATGTGTGCTGAGAAGAAAGCTTGAGAAGTTAATGTATTGAGGATAATAAAGTTTTAATTAAATTAATAAATATTGCAAACAGCGTTAATAGTGGTAATCTAGCTCTTAACAATAGTATTATAGCACTTAGCATGCACCACACTGCTCTTATATGTGTCCCAAAGACAACTATGATCCCGCAGATGGAGGTCCATCGACTTACTGATATCAAGGAATGTTCTAAAATTTTACTTTCTTATCATTTTATTGCTTCTCTTATAAATGAAGAGGGTAGGAGAGAGGGCAGAACAAGAATAGCAATGGAACAATCCTGGCCATATTGGTGTGCAGTAGGGCCTTCACACTGGTTTTCTGGTTGCAGATTCCCTTTATCTTCCCTATTCCTTTACTCCAGAACACAGATCACACCATCCAGGACTCCCTGCTGTGTGATTCATTCTTGTCCTCTTTGTCAAAGTGGAAGTTATTTTGCAAAGTTAAAGGGAGAAAATGTGTTATATTTTTATCTTTTTATGAAATGTTTTGGCCTGTAAAATATTTCATAGACGAATTTGCACAGGAGCAGTGTTATGAGAAGCAATTTTTTCCCCCGAAGCATGCACAATGCCCTCTCTTTTCCTCAGGTTTCACTCTATTTCTTAGCAGTCTTGATGGAACTAAGTGGGATTCCCATCAGACATAGAAAGGACACTAATATGGAATGAAAAGACAATGCTTCTCATTCCTTAGGATCAAAGGAGCCTGCTTTCATATTTCAACATCATGGTCCAGAGTACTAAATTTAGGAGCTCAGCATATTCTGTCTTCCTGAGGGAGGTGCATATCTTTCTCTCTCTCCCCTAAAAGAAGGGGAGGGGGCATTTTCTATCAATTTTCCCTCCTAAAATTCCTTACATTCTATTTCTAGGGTAGATTTTCCAGTTATCTTCTTCTTAGCCATCCTCTTCCCCCAGAGAAGAAAGAAAGAAACCATCCCAACCTCAGGCAGCTGGCTTTTCTACTGTCCTATGTTCTCAAACTATACTTTCAGTTCCTCAAAAATAAATCATAGATGATCAAACAAGGCTTGTTATTACCACCCTGGCAATGCTAGCTGCTAACTGATTTTTTTTTCCTGAGTTTGGAAGCTGCCATCTAGTTTGAATTACATTTGTTTTTTAGCAAGCAAAACACGTCTTAACTGTGGGAATATTCTAAAATTTATGCCTCTGCTTCCTAGGAGGTTTTCCTTGATTAAGCAAATTAATCTTATATCAAACTTTGAGTAGAGATAAAGGAGTTATTTGGAGCTGGACAGAGGCATAGTGTACATTAGACCAAGTCACAAAATGGCGGTTGGCAGTGCTAATCCAGTTGCACAGGGATTTTATTGTTTTTTTGTTTTTTATTTTTAAATTGAATGTCTTTAGGTGGGGCCTAAATTATGTAGATGTAACAAGTTTTATTGTCTGGGCCATCTTCCACCAGGCACTTTGCATACGTAATATACATGATTAGCCTCTAATGGTATTTAAGTTTGCAATTCCCACATGGACTAATATTATCATCTCATCCTGAGGAAAGACAGAAGAGTATTTTGTGCTTTGATGTTTCAAATTCACAACAGTCAAAGAAGCAGAGTTCCTGACAACTGGGTTTTAAAACTGAAGTAAAATGCTCTAGGAGACTACAGCTTTTTGAAATATATGGGACAAAAGCCATGGATAAAAATTTTATATCAGTGTTTTTCAAACTTGTGCTTTATTCAGTAATATATAAAAACATTTTTTATCAAATCATGCTGTAGAATATCTATTATGAATATGCTCATTTTTATTTCACCTCAGGAAATGTTTAATATTTTCTTTTATTATAAGATATGAAAAATTCTTTCAGATATCAAAGAATGAGGAATACTATTCATAGGACTATAAGCAAAAAGTTGGATCACTCCAAAACATAATAAGAACAATAATAACCAAAACTGCTTATCACTGATGCCTGATTTCACTGAAGTATACTAATCATTATACGTTTAATTAAATTAAAATATATCAAATTATATTCATTTTGTCTGATTTGATTACTAACCTGCTTATTTTTTATTTCAGTTTCAGGTCTGTTATTAAATATCACAGTGGTCTTTTTACCACTACTCCTGATAGATTAAATAGAGGAATAGAAGGCCAGAGTATATGAATCAACAAAAAAACCTGAACCTCCTCCATATTTTTAGCAAACATTATTTGATTTGGATTTGGCTTTCAACAGTTGTTTTTACAGTAACAATTGTTTTTACAGTAATAGAAAAAGCAGGCAATTGCATTTGGGAATCTTGTTTATATTGCACATGTTAAATATTTCAGTTAAATTGTATTCCAAGTAGATTGGCAATTTGTCATCAGTTCTTAGGGTTTCCACAGTCATCTATTAATAACTAACCCAAAAAGTCATTTTGACTTAGAGCTATCTTCTTTATATGATTCTAAACTCTAATTGCCCTCACCTGAAACTGCTCCCCTGGGACATTTCATGGGATTAAAAAACATACTTTTCAACATCTTTGTCAGTTTCTCAATAAAAATGTGTTGCTGTAATAAAACATCCCGTTTGCTTGGTCCAACATATGCAAATGAATGAGTCCTTTCCTCTGAGTAAAATGCATTCTAAAATGTTATATATGTTATGTCCTTAAAATAGAAATATTATCAGAGAACAAATCAATAAACTATTGATGAAACTCTGTCACTGCTGAGCATAACAGTTTTCTAAATCATTATTAGTTATTTTTTGAATACATCAACAAGAAGATTTAAAACTAAATATTTAATCAATAACAGAATTAATTTTAGAAAAGTGTGCTTTGTGCCGATAATAAAGCAAATAAGAAGTAAACTGGTTTGATTACATTTTTTTCAGGAAAAATAATAATTGAAATAAGTCTAAAAGACAGTTTGGTATGAGGAGTTATTAGATGTGAAATAATCAGTTTGACTGAATTTTTAACATTTCAATAGACTGTTTGAGCTTGGGGAAACACAAGATCAGAATTAATTAACAATATCTCATTGTTCATTTGACTTGAATCTAGGACCTCCTGCTACATTCTAGAAACTTCATGGTTCTGCTCAGACAACCCAAATTAACTAATGTTTTTAATGTTCAGTATAAATTAAACCTAAACTATATTGTGCTGATAGAGTTTTACAAGTCATATTTGTAATAAATATCATCAAGCAGGACATTTGGATCATAAATATTCTGACTTCTAATATGGTTAAACTGCCTGGTTAACAGCTGGTCATCATTGAGAAGCTCAGATCATAGTACAATTAAAAAAACAGATGAAGTAGGTATACTGAATCATTTTACCTGTTATATACTAAACACATGAAAAATTAACCCTAGATCATTTCAAATTATATAATACATACAGATATTATAGGGTAAAAATCTTTTTTATTATTATTTCAGCATATTATGCAGGTACAAATGTTAAGGTTACATATATTGCCTTTGCCCCACCTGAATCAGAACTTCAAGTGTGTCCATCCCCCAGATGGTGCGCACCACACTCATTAGGTGTGAATATACTCATCCCCTTTTCCCAACACCCGATGAATGTTACTACTATATGTGCACATAAGAGTTGATCAGTTAATACCAATTCGATGGTGAGTACATGTGGTGCTTGTTTTCCATTATTGTCATATTTCACTTAGTAGAATGGGCTCCACCTCTTTCCAGGATAATACAAGAGGTGCTAGATCACCATTGTTTTTGTGGCTGAGTAGAACTCCATGGTATACATATAGTGACCACCATCAGACCTTCATCATTTCTCACATCAGACAATAAGAATA
>CAUYRT010055467.1:0-61130 GCA_963574885.1 Lepilemur ruficaudatus | reverse complement strand
TGGGTTGTTTCCACGACCTAGCAATAGTGAATTGTGCTGCCATAAACATTCGGGTGCAGATGTCTTTATTATAGAATGTCTTATGCTCTTTTGGGTAGATGCCTAATAATGCTATTGCTGGATCGAATAGTATTTCTATTTTTAGCTTCTTGAGGAATCTCAAAATTCTTTTCCACAGAGGTTGCACTAATTTGCAGTCCCGCCAGCAGTGTAAGAGTGTTCCTGTCTCTCCACAACCTCGTCATCACATTTTATCCGCTCTGTTAAACTGTCCTTTTTTTTTTTTTCTTTTTTTGAGACAGTCTCACTTTGTTGTCCGGGCTAGAGTGCCATGTTGTCAGCCTAGCTCACAGCAACCTCAAACTCCTGGACTCAAGCAATCATTCTGCCTCAGCCTCCCAAGTAGCTGGGACTACAGGCACGCACCACCATACCCAGCTAATTTTTTCTATGTATTTTTAGTTGGCCAATTAATTTCTTTCTATTTTTAGTAGAAACGGGCTCTCGCTCTTGCTCAGACTGGTTTCGAACTCCTGACCTTGAGCGATCCTCCCACCTCGGCCTTCCAGCGTGCTAGGATTACAGGCGTGAGCCACCACGCCCGGCCTAAACTGTCCTTTAATTGGTGTATTTAGATCATTTACATTTAAAATATCTTTTAATCTGTTAGCCTTAAGTCTGCCATTCTATTATTTGTTTTATGTTTGTTTCTGGTTTTTTTAATTTCTCTTTTCGTGCCTTCCTGTGGGTTACTTGAATAATTTTTAGGGTTCCATCTTATTTTATTTATACTATTTTTTAATATATCACTTATATAATTTTTTAGTGTTCGCTCTAGGTGTTACAATATACACATTGTATATAGCATGCTGGTATTAGTATTTCACTGCTTCAAGTGAAGAATTGAAATCTTACTTATTTTTTCTCTGTTGTTCATATTGAGTAAATTTTATTGCTGTTTTATAATATCCGGTTCACTGAATTTCTCTTATGTCATCTTCACTCTACTATGACCCCATCTAGTAAGTTTTTAAATTTTGGTTATTGTATGTTTTAGTTCTATGATTTCCATTTGGTACTTTTAGATATAATGTATATTTGCTGTGTTTTTTAAATCCTTTACTTATTTCAAAAGAATTCATAATTATTTCTTGAAGCAATTTTAGGGTGGCTGCTTTAAAATATTTGTCAGATATTCTAAAATCTGATTTATGTTTTTATTGATGTGAGTTGATTATCTTTCTGCTTCAAGTTGTGATTTTCCTGGTTCTTAGTATGATTAGTTGTGTTTTATAGTATCTTGAACATTTTGGATATTATTTAGGGATTCTCTATTTAAACATCTCCTTCACGCTTACTTTATAGGTTCTGTCCTACTTTTTGCAGGCTGTAGTTCCATGACAATTTAGTTTTCTGAACTTTTGTGATGAAATTCTGATCTGCTTCATTCATCTTATTCTGCTTGAGCTTTTGTTAGATACCTTCTGGTGCCACTTGCAGGAGTGAAAGGTGTTTCCCTGGGTCTCTTAGTATTACTAGATGGGGAGTAGGGGATGCTAAAACTTCAAGAAGGAGAACATTTCCGTTGGCTTATTCACTGGTCACCTGGCACCATTTGGCTTCTTACTCTATTTCTGTAGCTTCCTCCAGAGGAATTAAGAGCCAACTGGTTGCCTTCTGCTACTAAGTGAATGATTAGAAACTACAGGGTCTGAGTGGCTCTCTGCCATTAAGCAGAGGGTCAGGAAACACTAGCCCTGAATCATCTTCTGCTATTGGGTCAATGTCTGGGAAACATGGAACCTATTCATCCCACTGAACTTGTGTAAAAGCTCACTTTTTGCTGGCTGGTGTGGGACATGGGTGGAGTATCCCACTCAGGACCCACTGTTGTTCCTGCTATGGATACATCAGGCCCACTACTATTGTGGGTATGGGGAAGGAAATGGGTTGACCTCCCAAGTTCTACTAGTACCACTGCTGTGAGTAGATTGGCCGACCACTGCTACTGGGTAGGAATCTCCCTGCCAAGTCCCTGCTGGGTTTCTCTCTTCCTGGTTAAAAAAAAAAAAAAGGAAAAATAAAAAAGAAAACCCAAGGAACTTACTATAGTGTTGTTCTTCAAGTCCTGAGGTCCCTAGCCAGTTCATTGACCTATTTCCAGGATATTTAGGTTGTATTTAGAGGATAAGAGTAAGAAAAATTGATTCTATACCCTTGTCCTAGAACTGGAAGCCATTTTTTTAAACCAAAATTATTACTCAGAATAGGAGTCTTTTCTGGGTGATACACAAGTGTTCATTTTTATATTATTCTTTGTATATTCCTGTGGATTTGAAATACCAAAAATGACTGAATGTCAGGTTATGCCTGATAAAAGGTAATCTCCTGTTGCCATTACACTGTCTTTTCTATTTTAGTTTATTTATTTTGATCAACGAAATACTTGTTTGATCAAGACACATTAACCAGAAATGATTTCGATCAATTCTGGTTTTGGAGGATCATCTGACACAATACATTAAAAATGAGGCAAGTAAATTTAATGCATATTTAGTCATTATGCATGGGAGTATGGACTCACAGTTGCAAGGGGCAGATGTTGATGTAAGCAAGTCTTTTAATGGTCACTTTAAAAAGTAATGCAATAAGTGGATACCTTTGGGGATGGTAAATATAAACATATAGAACAAATTTATTTTTAAAATTGTCCTAATATGAGGATGAGAACTTGAAGTTTAAGATATTTCCAGTGACAGCATCATGCATCCATTAAAGAGTATATATTTCCACTTTGAGGGAAACGAAGATAATATGACCCGCAGAACTGTGGTAGATATCTCAAACATATCCCTATATTTACTAGGAAAGTCACTGATGTCAAAGATGCATGACTAGTTGAAATGCAATTGTTTAATAAGGAAAAAGGACAGTATTTCCAAATTAATACTTTGTCTTATATAAAACATGATTATAAATATATATGTAGCTTTATTTGAAAATTAAATATTATAAGTAGATATTTCACTATTTCATCTATTCCTTTGAAAGTTTATGTATTCAAAATGACCAAAAAATTTTTCTAAAAGATCTTTTCATTTGGAGAATTAGAGGTTACATTATATTTGGTATAGACTTATATATAGTTATTTTAGTACTTCCAATGTCCAGAAAACTACAGCTGTGAATGCATCACCCAGATTTACAAAATATTAGCCTCTTATCATATTTACCATAGAATTCTTAAAAGGAAGAAAGTGTGCAGTGGAAGTCCTTTGTATATCTCTCTTCCACCCCATTTCCTTCTTCTTTCCCTCAATTACAGGTATTCATCATTTCCATGCATGTCTAATGAGACAAACACATACATATACATTTAAAGGCTGGGCGAGGTGGCTCACGCCTGTAATCCTAGCACTCTGGGAGGCCGAGGCGGGTGGATCGCTCAAGGTCAGGTCGAAAACCAGCCTGAGCAAGAGCGAGACCTCATCTCTACTATAAATAGAAAGAAATTAATTGGCCAACTAAAACTATATAGAAAAAATTAGCCGGACATGGTGGCACATGCCTGTAGTCCCAGCTACTTGGAAGGCTGAGGCAGAAGGATTGCTTGAGCCCAGGAGTTTGAGGTTGCTGTGAGCTAGGCTGGCTCCACGGCACTCACTCTAGCCCGGGCAATAGAGTGAGACTCTGTCTCAAAAAAAAAAAAAAAAACATGGAATTGCTCTGTCAGTTTTAAAACATGACATAAATGGTCCCAGGCTGCATATATCATTGTTTATTAGTGACATATCTGAACTTATTTTTATCATCTTATTTCATGTTTTCTGCTTACTTTTGTTCTCCTTCCAGCCTTTTGAAGAATTGAAGAAAATCCTTTTATTTTTTTCCCACTGCTAGTTTGGAAAATATATGTTGTATTTCTATCTTATTTTACTAGTTATCCTTACATTTTCAACATGAAATTTAATTATAAATGTTTTTCAAAGTTTAAAGCTATTTAATATCTCTATTCTTTCTCCCCTAAGTCTTTAGCTACTGCCTGTTAACCTCTCCATTTAACTTGTTATTTTGTTTAGAATTTTAGTTGGATCCAATTTATAGCTCTTACTTTTTAAATGGCCATTAGTTAATTAAAGTTATCATTCTATCTTATTATTATGTATTTCTTTGCTCATCATTGCTTCTGGTAGTCCACTTCTCTCTGGGTTCACTTTTGTACTTGTTGAAGTATTAATATATCCTTTAATTATCCATTTAGTGAATATCTATGGGTCTTTTATATCTGAATGTGTATTTATTTTTCCTCACCTTTATTTTATTTTTTTCTGAGATAGGATCTCTCTTGTTGCCCAGGCTAGAGTGCAGTGGCATGATCATAGCTCACAGCAACTTCAAACTCCTGGGCTCAAGCCATCCTCCTGCCTCAGCCTCTTGAGCAGCTTAGACTACAGGTGTGCACCACTACACCCAGCTAATTTTTTTTATTTTTTATAGGGACAGGGTCTCACTATGGTGCTCAGGCTGGTCTTAAACTCCCGGCTTCAAGCGATCCTCCCACTTCAGGCTCCCAAAGTGCTAATATCACAGGCATAAGCTACCGTATCCTGCTGTCCTCACCTTTAAATGATATTTTATCTGAAAATGAAGATATAGGTTCACAATTATTTTCTCTCAGCAGATTGAAGATTCCACTGTCTCTGGAATCTATTGTAGATGAGAAATCTGCTGCAAGTTTAATACTTTTTCTTTAAAAATTAATTTGTCTTTTAATTCTGATAGTGTTTAAAATTTTCTTTTTGTCTTAGACATTCTGAAGTTTCAATGCAATCTTTCTAAAGTTAGATTTAGTTTTATTTGAGCCATTTAGAACTTGGCGTGATTTATGAGTACTTTCTATCTTTCTTTACCGTAATTCTGGAAAATTCTGTTTCCTTGTTTTGAACTCCCATTAGACGTATATTGGAGCCTTCTCTCAGTCTTGCTCTTAACTATTCTTTCATTGTATCCTTTTATATCTTTGTACTGTGTTCTATAAATTCCACAAGACTATTTTCCAATTTATTAACTTTCTCAAGTGTAATCTAGAATTAACTTCATTTATTTATCTGTTTATTGGTTTGTTTTCATAGTTGTATTTTTATTTCCAAGATTGCTAAATGGTTCTTTTTCATTTCCATTTATTCTTGTTTCATTTTAGCCACTTTGCCTACTTACATTTTATAATAATCTGTTCTCTCTCTCTCTGTCTCTCTGTCTCTGTCTCTCTCTCTCTCTCTGCCATATTCTTTCCTTTACATTTTGAGGATCCTAGATATACTAATATACTAATATTAAAGTTGTTTTCCTGTCATTATGTTAGTTTCCTTTTATCTGAAGCAAATTTATTTCTTAATTGATGATTTTGCCAACTGTCTTTCTTAATGTTCATTTCTTCATGTGTTTGGAATTTGGGTTTTCAGACTTTTCAGGAGTTGGGAGTTGGTGTCAGTATTTTTCTTACTTTCTTTATGTGGTCACTTCTTTCTATTGAGCAGTTTTGGAGTTGCCTCCATCTCACCTACTAGGACCCCAGTTCTTATAGTGTTGCGGAAAACTCCCATCTCATGATGACATTGGAGTGTCACAAATCCAGTTACAGAGCCTTGAGTAGCTTTAACTAGATCCTAGTTATAGGATACTCTTACTTCCAGTTTAATCCTATAATTGCAGAACCTCAACCCTCTCCCTCAACTTAAATCTCTTTCTCAATTCTGATCTATTACCAAAGAGGCCCATAGTTTTTGTACAATTACTGCTTTGAGTTTATGTTCCCACAGATGATTTTATTATTTTTGACGTTGGGTAGGTTTCTTTAATTTTATCTTAAAATATTTGATCTGTCATCCCTGTTGAACTATTGGAAAAGAAAGAGGTACCATTCTGATTTTATTTTATTGTATTGTTATTGCCTTTGTTTTCCCTTGACCTGATTTTGACATCTATTGAGATTAACTTATTGTATCAAATGTGTTTATAAAAACTGCCTTTAATCTTTCCTGGTTTGAGGAGGAGTATAAATAAATACAAAAGGATAAATAAATAATACAATTATATTCCACCTACAGATTGTTGCAATTGGTAAGGCATCAGATCTCCCTCTCTTGAACCCTGTATGTTTGCTTGCCAGAACCAGCTCTTCAGATTATTGGGTAGATAGGATGTTGTCACTGGAAATAAGAAGGAGGAGCATATTTGTGGGGAGGATATAGGAGTGATAAAGAATCAGGGCTGGGATATATTAAATTCAAGGAGCTTCTGAATCTTCCAGATGGATATGTGCAGTAATAGATGGACATGAAGATCTGGAACTCATAAGAGAGCTGTTTGAGGCATAGAATTGAAAGTAATCATTAACATCAATGGCCAAAGCCATAAATGTGGATGGGTCTCCCAGGGAGAACAAAAAAAAATACCAAAGGAGAAAGCTTTTGATAATATTGGTTCTTTGAATATATACAAGTTGTTAGAATCACTTCAGTGATGGAGATGGTTTGTCTGTTTTCCATGTATCATCTTGCTCACAAATAAAGGCTCTAGATTCACAAAATCACTGATAAAAGAAGTTGATAGGGCTTTTAATCATTTTTCCAAGGAAGAGAAAACTTTGGACAGTCTTCCCATCTCTCTCGGAGTGCAGTGGGATTCCAATGTTATCCAGTCCCTATTTATCAGTTATACCAGGAACCTCCTCATTCTAATTACTATATGGAGCAAAATAGTTGACATTAGCCAAGTTAACATATAAACACAGGGGTCTTACCTATTTCTCAAAACCTTGTTGCTGCATGGGAAAAACAGAGAGAATGGTAACCAGTGTCTTTTATGTCAACTAAACAACAAAAAAAGAGATATATTTTGGTTAAAGAAAAATATTTAATTTAGACACGGGAGCCATCCAAGAGGATATTGGCTAAGCACAAGAATGATTTACCCAACGTATCAGGGAATCCTCTTCCTCAAATGCTTCTAAAAATATAATATTAATTTTATTTGAAAAATTTTAAGGTAGCTTAGTAAAAGCATAAAATTTTTTAGTAGCCCTTCCACTGCCCTCAGGATGAAATACAAAATCTTTTTTCCCTTTAAAAGATACTTATTTACATTTTGAAAAGGGGATTTATTTAAGAAACACATAAAAACATGATAGAACACATCATAGGCTAAAATCTTAACCGGGCTTACACAGCCTGTCATAATCTCTTCCCTGCCTAACTCTCACCTCCTACTTCCTTCCATCTCCAAACCTGTTCAAATTTTGCTCTCTGTGAAGCTCCTTGCTCTCTCCCCTTGGGTCTTCTCTCTATTTGGAGCCCTGTTCTTCCTGCATTATACCTCTGTTGCCTCTGATTCATCTAAGTCTCACCTTAGATGCTACTTCCTGAACAAAACCTTTCCTAATCTTCTAAATCACAGCTGTCCCTACTATGTCCTTATATTTATTAAGTGAATCATTTAATAAATGGTTTTAAGGACCTACTGTGTGTCAGGCACTGTGCTAAATTCTGAAAAAAATAAACCTGCCTTAATAGAATGTACCTAGGAAGAGAGACAATAAACAAGCCAACCAACAAGTATTAATTACTGCAGAAGGTGAATTACTGTACTAAAATATCTAGCAATAATGTAGCATGAAGAACAAAGGAGTTTATTTCTATTTCATGAAAATGGTCAGAGGTGAATGTTCCAGGTCAAGAACCAGACCAATGGTGGTTTTGCCATCTTCAATGCATGGCTTCCAAAGTCACTCTAGTTTAGTGTTGTCCAGTAGAAAATTCCATGATGATGGACATGTTCTATCTATATCTGCATTGTCCAATATGTTACCTACCAGCCACATGTAGCTACTGAACACTTAAGTTGTGGCTAGTACAACTGAGGGCCTGAGTTTTAAATTTTAATTCATCAGAATTTAGCTTTAACTAGATACACGTGGCTAGCTAGTGGCTACCGTATTGGACAGTGTAGCTCTGTTGCCACTCCAGCCAGTGAAATGGAAGAAAAAGTGGAATTCTGGGGCCTTGAATCTCCTCTTAACAAGTGAGGCCAAAGTTGCTTCCATGGCTTCTGCTAACATTCCGTTGGATCTACTGTGTTTCATTGCATCTAAGTTGACATCAATTGTAAGATGGACCAGGTTTTATATGCCACCAAGAAAGAAAAAATTACTGCCAATTAAACTGCTATAATACTTTTTACAAATCACATAGACTTTTTATTTTATGCATATTGAAAGAGCTTTTTGATGCACTAAGTATACATACACGAAAAGGAAAATATAAACGAGATAAATTCCTAACATTTCTTTACATTGATTTTAATTCTTATGAAATATTTTTTAACTCAGAATTGTCAAAGTCTAATTTACCATAGAAGCTCTTTGTGCCCTCAAGAACATCAGTGATGTGGAATTTCTTAAAAGAGTGCTCTACTTTTGTCTCCAGGATTTTCTTCCAAAATGCTGACAACCACTTGAGAAGTTTTAATTCTGTGCTTTACCATTTAACCAAAATAATAGTATTATTTTTCCCTCAATTGAAACAAATATGGCTAGAAATTGAGCAGTTTATGATAAACAGATGCTCCTGTCTTAACAGTGGTCCTGTTTGACACATGAATTGGTCACATCAGCCTCTCACGGCTTTGAAATTCCTTTGTCTGTTCTGAAGGCTTTGGCAATTTCTCTGCTTTCAATTGCATTGTTCAACATGAGATAAGGCTATCCTTTTGCTTGTAAGTCAGAAGTAAAATGTAACACAGCTTCATCTACTTGTAGGTGTCTTCCTTTCTTAGGTTTTATAAAGTATTTGGTTGTTGCTTTGCAAGAAAATATAAAATTGCTGCCATTCCTCCAATGATGAATATTTGCTTTGCTAATATTAAATTTATGCCCCATTGCACTGTTTACATGCCTTTCTGTGTACATGATACCTTTTCATTTCAATGCTAAATCATAGCATAATCTTTCTGAAGACATTTTAAGCAACAATTCAATTTAGCATGTGTAGCACCAGCAATGCACAGATCTCAATTGAAGTGATGACAATGTGAATAGCTACGATCAACTTTGCATATACAAGGGCAATGACAGCCATTTCATGACTGCCATCTAGCCTACAGCATTGGTAAGATGCCATTGGTTAGGGGTCAGGAGTCAGTGTCAGGACAAACGAAAGCCAAAGCCAAGCCAGTTATGGGTGAGCTAAGAGGATTCTAGACCGTGCAGAAAGAGAAGAAAAACTTATGGGCAGAGAGGCAAAAGTGAGAGCACATGATAGCACTGAAAGGGAGGAAAGAGGGAGGAAGGGAGAGAGGGAAAAAGGAAAGAATTATTTTCTGAAGACTTCTCAGCTTTAGACCAGGGATATATACATATACTTATACACATACAGATACATATACATACAAACATATTTCTGTGTTTTAATCAATCCTTACTCGAGCCAGTTCAACTGGGTTTCTGTGCTTTCAAACAAACAAAGACTCAAACACTAGCCTTTTAAGATCTGTTTCAGTTCAAGGGCTGACCTTCAGGGAAAAGTCCAAAGAAGCTAATGTGAACCACAAAGGCAACTGCATCGGTTGGGTCAGTTTGAGGGATTCTGATGAAAGAAGAAACATGAATTTCATGCAGCTTAATATGAACTGACACTCAAGCACATACCCTCTATAGGATTTCACCCATGACTAACAAGCCTTTTAATCATGGCAAGAAGACACGGAGATTTTGCAAACATGCTTTTGCAGTACCCACATTTGGTGTTCCTGACCCTGTTTTCTTGCCAGATTGTGAGAAGCACCTGCTCCTTTTCAAGCAGTTGTCAGATCAATATTTAATCAATTGCCTTTTGATATTTGGTAGCGCTGAATAAATGGGATGCCAATATTTCTGCTCAGAGCCGTTCCTCTGGTGTACCTCATTCCGTTTCTGTGAAAGCCTTCAGGAACCTCTGAACACTAAGTGGCACCTCCCCTGAGTTCTGTGGCATCCCCCCGCCCTCGTTGAAGAAGAGCTCTGCAGCTTGAGAAGATGCAAGATGCTGGTGCCTGTGCCACTCTTATTAAAGCAACGTCCAAACCGAGTCATGAAAGCGAGAGAGCAGAGCTGCATTAGGGACACTGGGGGGCTTTGCCAGGTGAGGGCTATTTAATAGACCAGCCACATTAAAGAAAGGCAATGATGTAGTGAAAGGAGCCTAATGAGGAGAAGTGAGGCTACCGTATCTAAAGAGAAAAAATAATGAGCTGCGAAATATCCCCCAAGGCGAGATTGCCAGCCTTCTGCAAGGAGGTCTCAGCCTATAGGTAAAAAAGGCTCATGTGGTCCCTTATCCTTGCATGGTAAACAGAAGTTCTGTAGGCAATTAGGGGCTCAGCTGAATGTGAGATTTGAAAACTGAGAATTATGTTGCTGATTCTTTGGAGATTTCCACACCCAAGACCCTGGCTTTAATTCCCAAAGGAAATAGGGAACATACTCAACTTGTGAATAGAAATTAGGAACATTGTATCATCAAAAACAACCCTCCCAGTGTCTGTGCAGCAGATGGACATCTGGAAATCTCAGTTCTAGAAAGCTCAGAGACTAACACTACAGAATCTTTGTAAAGCTGTCTTTAGGGGCCATGCCATGGGGCTGCCTTGAGGGCAAAAGCACTTTTTAATGAGACCCTCTTGGTCTTTCAGTAATGACCCCTTCTAGAATGGATCCATGCTGGGCATGCCTTACCAGTGATCGTATTTGTTTTACAGTTTGTGTGGGAATGCCAGGCCACATTTTGGTACATCTGGGTAGAAAAAAAAATTATTAGACACAAAGCTTTACTACATTACCACGTGAAGGAAATAAAAGAAACACAAGATTTGATTCTTACCCTCAAGAAATGTGTAAACCTATGCCACATAGACAATGATTCATTTACAGAACAACTTTTCAAGTTTGCATGGTGGAAAAGAGTATGGCACCCGTGTTTCCCAGATGAGGAAGGAGAACAGGACAATAAAATACACATAATGAAACTGTAAAAATAATACAGCTTTATGATATACATCTTTATCAGTCATAAAGTGCCTTTTTTAGCATTTTCTAAATAAGTGTTTACAGCAATCCTATGACACAGACAGGTTTAGTATTAGTGGGTATCTTTCATGGGGGAAACTGAACTTCAGTGGGATAGAGTCAGAGGTTCCTAACCTTTTAGCCACTGAGGGAGTGGGGCACAAGGACGAGTAGAATTCACATGCATGGTGCACCCCCATGGCCATATCCAAATATAGAAGATATTCAAGTCTTTAGGGTAAACAAAAAGTACTATAAACTCTTTTTGGGGGCATGGATTGAGGCAGGGATAGTCATTGTATTCATAAAAATTTTACAAACAGATGAATAATAAACCCGACCATTTATAAATATCAAAATATTATCAGGAAAAAATGCAGAAAGATGGCCAATCAGGGCTCATAAGATCACTGTATTATTTTGAATCGATCAAGCATACCTTGAAGCCATTCATGGACCAATAATGATAGTGTATATTTCATTAAAATTGCTATGTAACAAATTACACCAAAACTTAGTAGCTTGATACAGTAGCAATTTATCATCTTGCAGTACATCTGGGTGTGATTCTGGGTTGAGACTTCCCATTGGGTTCTAATCAGATAGTGCTTGGGGCTGAAACAGCTGGAGTCTCTCTCATGGTATAAGCTTCAGGCTTCTCTATGTGGTCCTGACATGTGGGCTAGGTTGGGTTTCCTTACAGCATGGCAGTTCAGGGCTCCAGTGTGAGTGTCCCACCCATCAAGGCAGAAGCTGCATCACCTTTACTGACCTAGTCACATTATATTGGTTACAAGTGAGTCACATTCCCACCCAGTTTCAAGGGAAGGGGACATAGATCCTACCTCCCTAGAGGAGCTCATATTATTGATAAGCACATGAAAGGGAGATATTGTTGCAGCTATCTTTGAAAAATAAAATCTACCACAGCATATCTTGAATTAAGGATTATGATTAATCTAATTTTGTGCCTCTGAGGTCCAATACAAGGAAAAAACATGGTCAATTAAATTTTCTTTAATGGAACTTATTTTTGGAAAATGAGTTAAATTTCTTTAGACTTCCATTCCATAGGTAAATGTAATAAGGCAGTAAGCATACAATTTAAGAAAAAATATAAATTATTTTTGTTTTATTAATATCACAAAAGATAGAATTTTTAAAGTATTGACATCTTATTATAAACACGAAGGACATTTTACAATTTCACTTGTTTTTATCATTGCCTGCCATTTTATTTGGAAGTTAACTGTTGTATCGTAGACAGAAAGTACCTAAGACCATTTTCACTCATGTGCTATATAGAAGCACCACTTTTTCTTCCCTTGTCTTTCCTGGAAGTTTTGTTATTAAAAATTTATTATTGTGTGAAATTTAAAGGGACACGGAAGCAATTGTGGAATCACAACTCATGGCACTATAAAAATCTATAATCATTATAGCCAATACTGATGGAGCAGTAACTGGTTTGGCTGAGCATGGTTGAAGAGTTTCACAAACTTTTTCACTTTAGGACTTATATCACTGTAGAAGAAAGAATATATAACTCTGAGTCCTTAGAGACATAGCCCCAAGCATCTCCAAGTCTATGGGTGATCTTGAAAATTCGTGTATATTTTACTTTCTCTTCCAAAAGAAATCCATTTTATTGTTTTAATGTAAAAAAAAGATGTTTTAGATACTGTCCCTTAACATTGAATGGTGGTGCCTACTGCATGGCTTCAAGCTCTCCTGCATAACTCCTCATATCAGCTCAAGAGGCACTTTGATGGGGCATGCACAGTCCCCATAATGCTGGCTATAATTTCCCTAACATGTTCTTTCTTCCTTTAAGAAAACACAACAGAATGCAGGTAAATAAGAACGATGTAATTATTGGCATTATTTTGGATTCAGTCTAATTAATGTATTTTAAATTGTTTCCAAACTTCAGTACTTCAGTATTGTTAACTGATTACTTGAGCCACAACTCACAGTGATTATGACACCCTAGAATGTTCTCGGCATCTCTGCTAAGAATTTCTGGGATTAGTGACTAAACCAAGTTCACGTGATTAATTAACAACAGTGCTGGTATTCAAACCCTGCCTTTGGACTCTTTGGTATTTTGTCTGCTACACTTTAGAGTCACAGAAACTACCAACAAAAATCTACATTCTTAGCAAGGCTGGGGACCCAAGGTAGGTGAAAAATAGCATTTTGCAAAGAAAGTAAGTTTAGTAGCTTATGCTATGTTATTTGCATATTCAATTACTTATTTATTCCTGAAAGGATTAGGGGAGAAACGTACGGTACCAAAGAGTCTCTGCTTTTTAAACCAAGCCAGAATTTGCAATCTTCTATCTCTCAAAGTTCTGTAGCAGTGCCACTCTATGTTGTCCCCTACACCTTATGTTCAAGGGCTATGCGGGTACTGGTGATGATGGAATCCCACTGCATCTTGCTATGATGAAGCAGGAATGCCATGTCTTGCAAAGTGAGGAGAGTTACAATCAGTCAGGGTGGGGCTTGCACAGCAAGGTTGCTTGAGCCACAGAGTACCATAGATTTTTAGTGTTATAGTTGCTTTGATTCCTCCTGGGAGGGAGCATTTCATGGTGAGAGGTGTTAGGATCCTACCACTGGTGGCCATCATGTTGTACCAGAAACCACAATTTACTTCAGAGGCTTAGATCCTGTTGTTGAATGGGCTTCACTTCTTTCCTTATGAGGAATTCCCTCTCAGGGGCTCTGTTTCCCTCCATGAGATCTTGCTTCTACCAGAGACTTTCTAGATGAATACCATATATATTTATGTGTCTAAACCCCAATATTTCTTTTTACCCAGAAAACTTCTTAGCTCCTATTAAAACAGGGAAAGCAAATATTTATATATATGGTGGTGGGGAGGAGTAATGTCACCTGACTGCACTTGCTGTAAGCATCCAAGTCCCAGATTTGTATCCTGCAATAGAGCTTGTCACTCTAGTAAATATAAAACTTTAGGAAGCTCCTTGGCAAAGCATCTAAGAGAGAGAAAGACAGTGGTGCTAGGGCAGAATTGCTAAACTACCTAATTGTATGCATTTGGATCCACCAAAAATATTGGACAAAAAAGTATGGAACACATGTCACCTGAGTATTATTTGCTTGCTTTTTAAAAATCATCTTCATTTTAGGAGGCTTGAGATATTAGAAAAATCCTGAAAGTCCCAGGCCTGGGTTTTAAGTCTTTATTCTCTTTAACTGACCTGGTTAATCCATTCCCCTTCCTAAGCCTTAGTCCCTCATGTTTCCTGGAGGGTTAGACCAGATGGTCTCTCATTGACTTCCCAGCACTTTTGTGCTGTGGTTCCATGAAACTGTGAATTTTACAAAGTGATCATAGTTGTTGTGAGATGCCAACACAATTGCCCCCAGCAAACTCTCCTGTGAGCTCCACAGGAATAGAATTTGCAAATTGGCAAACTGACTCATGTGGAAAGTACACCGGGGTCTGCATCTCTAATGGCAGCCCTTGTAGAATCTTGAAACTTGGGCCATTGGTTACATGCTCCTTCGTAAGTCTTAATAGATACAAACAGAAAGAAATAACTGGGCTTCTGCTACCTTCAAAACATCTAAAGGAAAGAGAATGCATGCAGGCAACCTATAATGAGAAGGTAAAAGTTTATATTTCAGAAACCAAAGTCCCTGAAAGCAAGCATGAATAAAATACACACACTTGTTGCATGAATCATTTGCAGAGTTTTGACGTCCCTATTTTGAGCTTTCTTTTATTTGGAGCTCTTTGCAGAGTCAATAGGCTAAGTTTAATGCCTTCTTGGCACAGGTTTTATTAAAATTGTCAACAGGGCAAGAGAGTAATGCAGTGAGTTGCTAAGAAGAAGACATGCTCACCTTGCTCCTGGATCTCAAGTCCCCAGAGAACCCTGGCTCAACTCCAGCTCGGTGCTGAAACTCTAGAAGATAAGGAAGGAAAGGGGAAAAGGTTCACTCTGGTCTTGAGTAATACACTTCTGGGTTTACAGAGCTTCAGGAACACACACTGGTGGCAATTGGGGGATCAGTTCTTTCTTCAGGAAGTCTGGACTTTCACATCAGGAAAGGGCTTTTCAATCTTGCTCAAGAAGAGTCCAATCCCTTAACTAGTACCAAAACCATCTGAATCTTCCAGGTCCAATATAAGAAAGCTTATTATATGTAAGAGCCCTTTCTCCATTCTTTTGCTTGATCATTTCCCATTTATCTACAATACTCAATATCACAGTCCCTTAGAATTCCCCAGTTTATCAGATAGGAAGAGGAATTCTCTTCTCCCAGAGTGCCAACATCTTATTATAACCCACTCATCAATTATAGGACAGATCACATTACATTGTAATTATTCCTTTTATTGTTGTATCAGGTAGGATTTTTTTTTAATTCCAAGTGTCCAAAAATAAAACAAAACAAAACAAAACTGGCTTAAATCAAAATAAGAATTTATTGGCTTGTGTCCCTGAAAATTCAACCTTCAGTTGCAGCTTGATCCAGCTTCCCAACACCGTCTTCAATATCTACCTGGTGAGCTCCATGCTTAGGTTTCCTATATTCTCTGGCTTTGTATGCTGTTCCTCAGAAGCTTCAAGCTTAAATAATCCGATAACTTCAGCCAAGAAGAGAAAGAGACTTCTTTTCCCTGAAGCTAGACATAAGTCTTGATCCTGAGTGGCCTGGCTTGCATCATGAACCTATCTCTAACCAATCACTGTGGTCTGGAGGATAGAATTGGCTTGATTCTTAATTGGCTTGAAAGAGGTCACATGGCCCACTCATGAAGTTCAGAAGCGGAGCCCAATCACCTGAGCCTTTTGGGCTGAAGGCAGCAGAAGGGTGGTTCTTACTACAAATAAAGGAAGTGGATATTGGACCCCCCCCCAAAAAAAGTGCCCATCCCTGCACTGTGAGCTCCTCAGGACATAGCACTGTGTCTGGCATGTAGTAGGAACTTAACAAATGATAACTGGGTTTGTGAATAAAGAAGAGAATGAATACAGCCTGTCCCTGCCCCCTTCCAATGGCCCACCTACAGCGATTGGAAGCCATCAGTCTTCTGGGGAGTGGGGCTTAAACAGTTGACATTCTCCTACACTTTGTTCCCTCCTACAATTCTAGCCAATGTGACTTTGATGGGTCATGGTTGAATTGCTTTTGTTCAGAAACCACAAAAAGAAATGATTTCTTGCTAATATTCTTGAAGGATTTTCTACAATGTGATTAGATTATTGCTAATCTAATAAGACACCATATTAATGGTGACATTAACAATATTATGTGAGTTTTTTTCTGAAAACCACATTGCTTACTCAATTAACATTTTTGAAAAGTTTTTTTCTGCAAAGTTTTAGATGACAAAGCTATTGATATAGTTAGTTGTGTTCCTGTGTAGCCACCTTATAGCATATTCATAAAAACAAGCAAACAAATAAATAAAAGCCTAATATTTCCATCAGGGTAATGGAATGATGTGGTATATTTCCTTTTTTATGCTCATCTGTATTTTCACTTTTTCGACAATGAGCATTCATCGGTTTATACTTTAGATACTTTTTTAGGGAGTGAGGACCTTTATAGGAGATTCTGTTCTTATTTACCTAAGTATCACCTTGGGACAGACTCCCTCCAGGTTGAGATGGATGGTATTCAGGGGTTCTTTGGTAAGTCCCAGAAGCACCATTCCCAGGCCTAGGCCTGCCCTGAACATTTTCAAAAATCAGAGTGCAAGTATAAATGGAAGCCTGTATTCCATATATTTAACTGTTTACAAGGTATGATTAAGCTAATAAATTGGTAAGTGAAATATATCCATCCTCCTACCTTGACAACAATATGCCTTTATAATGATCTGGATTTATAGCTTTGATTTTAGAATCCTTGGACTCCTTAGAGTTTCTCACTGGTGGCATTGGAGGGTGGGACTCTGGTCCTTGGCCCACTCTCCTCTTCCCATTTCTGGCTCCAGTCCATATTGCAAGAGGCCTCACATGTATGCATGAGGATATTTGAGCCTCTGTGTCCAAGATCCATCTCCCTGCTTTAGGGAGGGAGCCACTCCTTGGCCACCTCTTGGGGTAGGGGTGCACAACAGCTGTGTGGTCCACCCTCAGGGGAAGGACCTGAGGAAGAGGCCTGTGCAGGCTGTAGGTACATTCCCTTGCCCCTGTGAACTCCTCACTCCATAAGGAAGGGTGTAGACAGAGGAAGACCAAAGGCAGATCCTCTAAAGCATAGGGCCCAGAGCAAGGGTATCTCTTATCTGGGATCAGGAGAGGAATTGCCCTTCACTGAGGGTTCTGGGTCACACCTAAGATAGAATGGCACCTGTCATTATGATTGATGCTTCAGGGACATCCCCTTTCACCCCCCCTCCACACATACATAAACACCATGGTCTGGGTCTTGGAAGTGATCTCTATAGTAAAAAGCAGCCTGTCCCCAGATGGGACCATAGTTGAATGTGAGCTGTTTGTCAGGAAGCCACATGGACATGGATACCCTCTGGTCCTGGGCCTCTGGGCCCTTAAGGGCCTTGCTAAGGGGACAGTCTATGTGACCAAGACAAGCATCAACTGATCCTTCAAAGTTGTGACAGATGTTGCCACTATCCTGCCCATATTCCTCCAACACTCGGCCATTGCAATCATTGCCAGTGATGTCATTTTGTGAACACCCCAAACTCTCCACCTGAAGGATTCTCTTCACTGGAGCATGGGCGGGCCAGAAATGTCAAGGCATTGATGCCTCCAGGAGCAGTGCTCAGCCAGTGATGGGTGGAGCTGGAGGGTGAATGCCCCAGCTTCCTTATCCCTCAGGTAGGATCATTTTGAGGCATGAGTCCTAGCTCCTCTCCCAGAGGTGTCCAGTGGTATTGAGTCTCCATTATCCACAGTGGTAGCCTGATCTTTAATGGACCCTTTATCTGTTTTCTTTTCTTCCCTGTCACACTGCTCCACTCCACTACCTGGATTTCTTGGGATATTTTCCTTGGATGTTTCCCTAATGAACTCCATGCACCCAAATTTCTCTCTCAACATCTGTTTCTGGAGTACACAACCTAAAACAGTTTTCTGTTTCTATTTTCATTGATCTTGATTGCTTATGGCATGTCAGGCACTGTTCTCTGCATTTTACTATCATCGTCTCAATTTTACAGATGAGGAAACCAATGCTCAGTGAAATCAAATAACCTCCCTGAGCTTTCACAACTAGAGAGTAGCAGAAACAGGATTTAAACCAAATGGTCAGACTCCAGAACACAAATGATTGATGATTGATCTCTAATTTTATTGTATGTCACTATAATGCCCATGCTTAGCTTGGGCTTAGATTCAAACAGAAGAGCAGTACGGGGTGTTTGGAATCAGGTTTGAGACCCCAATCTACCATTTTCTAGATGTCTGACTCTCCATGCTCTTCCTTGTACATTGGTGATAACAATAGTAGCTACCTCCAGGGTAGTAGGGAAGTTAAGTGACATGATGCATTCACAGTGGTTCACACCTTGCAAGGCCCTGTATATATTAGTTGGCTTCCTGTCTCCCCTCCTCCTCTTCATCAGCACCCTTCCCTGGGTTGACAGGGGGACAGGTGATGGCAAAAAAGAATGGATCCTCAAAAGCTTGTTGTTTCCAGAAAGTATTTGGCTAATTTATTTCAAAAGGTTTTGCTTCTATGAAGTTTAATAGAGTTGATGAGTATTAAAGGAATCATTTAATCTTCATTTGAATGTGAGCAGTAAATGTGTTTTGGAGATTATATTCATTCCCCAGTGACTCCAAGTACTTGCCTATTCCAAAGCTGATTTTCATACATCAGAGCGAAGGGTTTTCAGCTCTGCATAGCTGCCTGAATGAAATGCAGTATCCCAGGCAAGGTGGCAGAGTTTCCTTCCGGGTACAGGGCCACACCCACTAAGGGCCACAATGCAGGCATTTGGCTCCTTCCCGACTCATATATTCCTGTGCTATGCTGTTCCCAAACATGTACGAGGTTTCATGTCTCTGTAAAGCAGGCTTCACTAGCACAGGACTTAGCTACAGGGTCTGCCTCCCTTCTTGCAACCTGCTGATTCTTCCACTTTGCTGTGTATAACGGAAGGTCAGCCCATCCACCAAAGGTGAAGCTGCTGAGATCTGTCAAGGGAAGCATTTTACCAAATGAATTTTAATAGCTTGGAATCAGGTTAAACTCTTGAAGAAGGAAAGAAAGGAAGTTCTACTTGATATCAAATGTGTAATAGTAAATTTTTACATCCTGTAAGCACTTAAGATGTGTATGTACCTTGGAGAGTATGAAGAATTTGTGCTCCCCTGCCAGGAGCAATTCAGGCTTTTGCTAGACCCAGGGTTATCTGAGAAAAACCTTGGGGTTTTGAGTTTCTTCTCTATGCTAGTAAAACATTCCCAAATCAGGACAGGACACTGATGGGCTGGATATACAGTAAGTGTGCATTCAGTCCAGTGGTGGGGTGTGAGGGGCAGTTGATCAAGGGAGAAGGTGGTTTCCAAGGGTGTTTAGAGAGCCTCATGCCTTCTCACATTAGATTTCTCATCCTCACAGACATCTTTTGAAGTGTGCCTCTGGGTATGAACTTAGTCTTGTTTTGTCAAATGGAAACATGCAGAGAGGTTTAAAAACCTGGCCAAATTCCAATCCTATTTGGGATTAAAACCCAAACCTTTCTTTGGCCAAAAGCCTGTGTTATTTCTTCTGACATGCATCACCTGTTGGTCAGGACTGAAAAGATTTGAAGTTTAGGGTCAGCTCCGGCACTCATGGGTCCTTGACCAAGTCACTTACCCTTTCAAATATCCAGTTTCATCTGCAAAATAGGGATGATAATTCTCATTTACATACACTATAAGATTGTCATGAGGAATAAATAAGAAACACGTAATGCTTTAAAGGCACTTAAGTGCTATTCAAATATAACACAGTGCTATTTATTGATGATGGGGATGATGATAACAATGGTGGCAATCATTGTATCACCAGAAGCATCCAATAGAAAAACACTAAGTAGGGACACTCAGTAGCACGAGGGTTTTTGTGAAGAAAGCCAGGGGACACAGTATTTGTGAGCTGCCATTGAGCAAGTAGAGAGATGAAGCCAGACATCAGGGCAGCATAGGTTGGAAGGAAACGCGGGCATGTTCCAGTATTCTGGTGGTGAACTCAGACCAAGAAGCGAGAAATAGGACAGTAGCCGAGGGGTTAGAGGCTAGCAAGGGCAGCAAAGGAGGGGGCAGGGGAGAAGCCAGACGAGACCTCAGCCCTGAGCAGCAGTGAGATCTGAATGTCTTCGTTAGCTGTCAGTTTTAGGTCATAATTTTGAACAGTGAGCAAGCGGCCTTATGCCAAAACCATCTGGGTCTGCTCTGGGACAAGCCTCCAGATGTAAGAATACATGGAGGTGGAGTCTTACAATATTTATGGACTTCAGATGCATGGCCTCTGGAGCTCCAGGAGGCAAAAGCACATTCCAGATGCATAAAGGCTGAGTTTCAGTGTGTGAGACGCTACAGGAGGCTCTGGTTAAGACAGTCCCAGCTAAGGCTGGGTTGCTGCAGATGGGGGCGAGGAGTCCGGAAGCCTCAGGGAAAGCAGGTTTCAGGGTAAGCAGGCTCTGAGCTGGTGCCTCATGTTGCTTTTTGAAGAAATACCGCAGAGAGACCCTTACTAGAGGGATTTATTTAAGGGGGGCACGGTAGCATTCTCCTGTGGGAATATGAGTGTAGCTAGTGGCTCTTTCTCTCCTGTTAAAAGACGAACTCCTCTGGGTGAGAGAAATAGGTTACCTCTGTTTTCAAAGGTGCTAGAACTAATTCCAGCACTTCATGCATGTTTGTTATACAAGAGGTGGCTTGTTCCAAGTGGCTGGGGTGGCTCCAGTGCCTTTGGCCCCAGACCTTGGTCTCAAGCCTTTTGGCAGAAAGAGTTGACAATGGGGTGACTGTGCAAAAGTATAACAGGCCACAGTCTGCTGAAGGTGAAAGGGTAAGGGAGGGGAACTTTTGTCTTTTGTGAACCACTTGGGGCTTCTCAGGTGTGACTTTGATCTGCCCGTAATTCTGATAAGGCGTCCCTTCTCCAAACACATTATCTATCACCTTTCCTCACCAACCCTTCACCAGCTGGAAGATGGCAGGGGCCCAGTGGAGGCTGTGAGAGGAATGCCAAGGGAAGAGAAGTTGGGCATTTTGCAATTTAAGTCAACTTCAGCTTCTGGTAGGTAAAATGGAGATGAGAGTGGGGCATTGGGGTGGCCGCCTCACCATGAGTGACGTTCCTCCTTACCTCAGAAAGGGGAAAGCACCCCAGGCAGCCCTTCTCAGTAAGGAGGAAGGATGGGATGGATCCCTGAAAATGCGAGGACAGCCTTTGCCCATAAACTCAAGATATTTGGAGCTCTCAATGGCAGGCCTCCTACGCAAGGAGGAGTGGAGCCCCAAAGAAACAAATCATACTTTGAAACCTCAACGCTGAAAATATTTTTCGGCAACCACAGGAAATGGCTGCACCAATGGTGATGTCAGTGGACTCCCGAGAGTCACGGAATTCAATGTTTGTGTTTGACCAACTTGGAGAAAGGGGAGCAGAGACCCTGCTTCTCAGCTTCTGGTACCCCACCCGTCTTTCCACTGCTCCTGAGCAATCTTCTTTACTTTGCAGGGTGCTTTTGAAGATACATGTAGGATACTACATAGCAGCCATGATTCCAATGTGTAACAACCTTATTAGTTGAATTCATCCAGTGGCAGTAACTCACTAACTTTAAGAAACTCTTGATGACATTCTGCTGCTCAAGTCCACAGTCTGTGAATATTTCTCCCTCTCAGGGTCTGTTGCTCCACTCCTATGGTATGTAATACAGAGCATCCTTCTAGTAAATTCCTCTTCATGCCAGAATTGATTTTTGGTGCTTCCAATTAAAAAATCCTAACTTATATTCCCATTTGTGTTGTGTTCATTTATTCAATTATCATGTATTCAGCACCACCATCTGCCAGGCACAGATATCATTACAGAGAAAGCATAGCTCCTGCCTTCAAGGGCCTCAGAGTCTAATGGGGAAAAGATACAAGTAAGAAGAGCTACAATGGAGCTATTAGGTAGGTGCCAGGGAAGCAGAGGAGGTGCAAGTAGTTTAGGCTTGGTGGAGTCAGGGAAGACTTCCAGAGGAAAAGGTGCTTGAGTTAAGTTTTGATGGATGGGTAGAGGTGGTCCAAACAGAGGAAGGAGGAAAGATGCATTCCCTATAGGCAGGACACCATTGTGTGAAGGCCCGAAGGTATGCAGAAGCAGGACACATCTGAGGCACTGCTAGCAGGTTATATAGAACAGGCATGGGAATTCCGCAGGAGGGGCAGCTTAGAGAGGTTGGCAGGCAGGCGCCAGACCAAGATGTGCACTGGTGATTAGCCAAAGAGGCTGAACACTCTCCCAGAGGAGTCACTGAAAAGTTTTAAGCAAGGAATTCTTTGGTCGTCCTTGCATTTTAGAAAGGTCAATCTGGCCTCAACTACAGAGTGATTTGGGAGAGGCCTTAGTGGAGGAAGGGGGACAAGTCATCCACGGGACAATGATGAGGGTCTTAACCAAATTACTTGTCATGAGAATCGGAGTGCTAAGGTTCAGATCAAGGAGAGAGACATTTAGAAGGTAGACCAGAATATACCCAGATAGATAGGGACATGAGAACAAAGAAAAAACCAGATGATGTCACATACTCTTTCTTCTTTCTCACCTCCTACATCTAATCTGATTATGTCATTAAAATCTTTCCATGATTTCCCTTAGCTTTCAGGGAAAAGTTCACATTTGTAGGTTAATCAAATAAAACTTTTTTTTTTTTTTCCTAATCTGGCCCCTGATAACCTTTGTGTTAGCAGGAGCAGGGGCAAGGTTTGTTTGCTTTCCCATATTTTACGTTGAAATTTTTTAAACCTGAAAAGAAGTTGAAAGAATAGCACAATGAATGACTTTGTATATTTCACCTAGATGTACCAATTGTTACCATTTTGCTGCATCTACTTTATCCCTCTTAATGTCTCTCTCTCTCTTTCTCTCTCTCTCTCTCACTCTCTCTCTCTCTCTTTCAATGTATGCACATTCACACACAGATACATTTTTAACGGGACCATTTGTAAGTTGGAGACATCATGACACCTCATCTGTAGAAACATCAGTGTGTATCTCCTAAGAGCAAGGACATTCTCCTAAAACATGACAGTGCCCAAGACATTCAACATTGATCCAATAATATCATTGAATATACAGTCCACATTTAAAATTCCCCAACTGTCCCCAAATATGTGCTTAATGGTTTTTTTAAAAATCTAAAACCCAAGGATCATGAATTGCATGTGGTAGTTTCATCTCTTTTGTCTTCTTTAATTTACAACAGTCCCGTCTGCCTTTTTCCCTATTTTATGGCACAATCTTTTCTGAGTCCAGGCCAGTTGCCTTGTAGAATGAACCACAATCTGAGTAAGGTTGATTGTTTACTATGGTTAGATTCAGGCTGCACATTTGGGCGAGGATTCTACTTAGGTGATGCCATATCCTTCCTGTTGTGTCACATCAGGAGATACACAATAGCTGTTTATCCCATTATTAATAATACTAAATTTGATCTCTCCACAATAAAGGTACTTTTCCCCCTTTATAATTAATCAGAAATTTGGGGGGTGATGCTATGCAACTGTGTAAACATCTTTTTCTGAACAACATTTCACCCATTATCATCCATTAATGATCCTTGACTGAATCAATTATTCCATAGTGGCTCCAGTGCCTTTGGTTGTGGTTGTAAAATATTGATTTCCTAAATCTGTCATTCTTTATACACTTATTAGCTGGCATTCATCTGTAAAGAAAAGCTTTCCCTCCCTACTTCCCCACCCCTTCACCATTTTTAAAATGTAATATTGTGTATTCTTGGATTTTAATTTTTATATATACAATGTGTTAGAATTTATGACTGTCATCATTCTTTTTGATGTTCTAATTTTTCCAAATTTGGCCAGTAGGATTTCCTTTGAGCAAATTATTGTGTCATTCTGGCATATCCACAGGTTTCTGACATAATATTTTTTTCCAGTATCATCTGTTACTTTCCTGAAGGGCAGAGTTTTGGGGGAAAGATGATGAGTCTAGTTTTCTGCATGCTGCATTGAATGTGGTATACCTCTATGATATCTAGTGTCTACTAGGCAGTTGTGTTTACACGTGTGTGCACTCATATACACATACACACACAGGTACCTATATACATCTTCAGCTTTGTTTCCAATGTACTTAAGTGATGGTCTTTTCTCTTGACAGGCTAGGCAGCCCCCTCTCAGCTATACTGCAACTATGGAAAGGGAAATGTGAACTGTGGGTAGACTACTGGCTGTCTCTTCCATAGGAAGTAATCTGTTTGCCAATCAGTAGTCTCCAAGAAGGATGTGAGCAAGAAGATCCACTGAGAGGGAGACGAAAGGATTAGAGCTTCTCTTTAGATTTATTTTGATCTAATTTTTCACATTTTTATAATATACGTGTTTTATAATAGACAGAGGAAATAGTACAGTAATACATGCATATCACCTGTAAATAAACAGCTATTCACACAGAGGAGTCTATGCTCAATTTTTTCAATGATAACATGAACAAAAATATTTAGAGGACCCTGGTATAATTGTGGTTGAAGCTACAGGTTGAAAGGAGTCATTTAGGAAGTGTTCACAAGATAAGAGGGTCTGGAATGGAAGCCCCAACCTTTTGGATAAGAGCAGAGGGTCTGGAATGGAAGCTCCAACCTTTTGGAAAGAGAAAAGGACTAGAGTAGCCACCAAGAAAGGAGGTTAAGAGATAGGTAAGCAAGAAGCAGGAGAAAACCCTGGGAGAGTGCTATCACTGATGCAAACAAAGTGATGGAAGTGCCAGCAGTTTCATATACCAAAGAGAGGCTAAGGAAGAGAGGCCAGAAATATGCCCACTGAATATGACATTATGGTAGCCATCTTATTGCTGACTGATCACAGTGGCCTAAGGAATGAATGTCAGGAGGTGTATAGAAAGTGAGGACAAATAAAGAACTGTGGCTGTGAAAGGTTGAGAGATCAGATAGATAGATCCTGGAAGAGTATGTGGAACCAGCTAGCACAAGAAACTTTAGCTTCTGTAACAAATATAACCCAGCTGTGAAGTGGGGATAATAATGGAATATGATGTGGACTTTTGAGAGAGCTATGAAACAGGCTAAGGCTTCAAGAGAAAGGGGTTGCAGAAGTCTGCCTTTATGTGGTTGAAGGCAGGGAGCAGCACAAGGGCACTTTGGGGCATGCATTTTGACAGCACAGTGCCAGCCACAGAATGTGTGCTCAATCCATATTTGCTGAATGACAATGACCTTCAACTCTCTTCCACCATGGCTGGGCCCAGTCTGATGTATTCCAATGTTACCCTTTACATGGCCCGAACTGTTCTGGGGCAAACCTGTGTCAGATGAGATTCTGTCTAGTACAGCGTGTCTTCCATTTGAGGTCCTTTCCTGTCCTATTGAAGTGTTGCCCTATTTCAGGGCACACAGTCCTGTTCTGTGCCATACTTGCCCCTTTCCATGACTCCTCACTTGAGCAGAGCTTTCACTCTCCTTGTACTTGTGCTCCAGCCGCATTGGCTGCTCCCAGGAGCCTTGTTCTCTGCCAAATAATAATACAAAAAGAACCTGTGCTACAAGGTGAACTTGCTAATGTGCCTACAGGGAATGAGCTCTGGCCCTGCCTCAGGTGAGAAGTCACAGAAAGGGTCCAGGTGTGCAGGTCAGAGAGGCTTTGGTTCTCCTCTGGGCTCTTCTACTTCCCACATGTAAATTCTGGGGCAAGTGCTTAAGCCTACCTGGCCCAGTTTCCTCATCCTTAAAATGTGGAAAATGACATAATAATATCACACCATATTCCATTATTATCCCTGCTTCACAGCTGGGTTATATTTGTTACAGCAGCTAAAGTGACTATTGTGCCAGCTGGTTGCACACACTCTTCCAGGATCTCACTGGTCTATGATATAACAATATCTAGCCTGCAAGTCATTATGAGAATTAAATGAAGTCATCCTCAAAGAGTTCTCAGCATGCAATAGTAAACATGTTAATAAATTCATTCATTCACTGAATAGGTACTCAGCATGTATTTTGGGCCAGACATTGTCCAGGCACTGGGAATATGACAGTGAAAAGAATTAAAAGAAGAACAAACCCTTGACCTCAAGGATCTTGCATTCCAGTGAGGGAGAAGAAAAGTAGACAAATAAATGCATAATATGATGTCAGATAATAATAAATTCTATGAAGAAAAATAAAGGAGGGTGGGGCCTAGAGAATGAATGGGAGGGTGGCTTGAGATAGATGCTGGGGAGACCTCCCTGAGGAGGTGACTGGGAGTGGAGACATAAAGGAAGTGAGGCCACCAGTTACATGATGATAGGGGGCAGGAGAATTCCAGGCAGAGGGAACAGCAAATGCAAGGGCCCTCAGGCAGAAGCACGCGGGGAGAACACCTTGAGAGAGAGAGAGAGAGAGAGAGTGTGTGTGTGTGTGTGTGTGTGTGTGTGTGTGTGTGTGTGTTGGCGGGGATAAAAAGAGATGAGATCAGAGAGGTAGGCAGAGGCCAAATCATTTGTGTTTTCTAGGCTATTGTTAGAAATTTTGGTTCAATTTTATTCTAAAAATGTTACATACCATTGGAATGTGAGAGCAAAGAGAGATGATATGTTTTATTTTTCTTTAATGGCTGCTGTGTGGGTGATGGATTGTATGGTGGGCAAGAATGGAGCAGGGATCAATGAGGACGCTCTTGCAGGCATTCAGGCAGAGGATCCTGGTGGCTTGGACCAGGACAGAAACAGTAGGCATAGGAAGAAGCAGTCAGATTTAGGATATATTTTAAAGTTAGAGCTGATGGCAGCATTTGCTGTTAATTCATGGAGTGGAATGGGAAAGAGCACAATCAAGGATGATGCCAAAGCTTTTGGCCTGAGTATGTAAATGGTGGTATTTTTTTTAAATTGGGCATATTAGATATAGACATAGATGGCAGCAACAGCAGCAGTAGCAGGATCTTGACATTTATCTCTCTTTAAGGACTATCTGGAGCCATCCTGAGAAGATAAGAGTTCCAAGGCCATAATCAGGCTTAGTAGAAACATGGGAATTGACTGGCTCACTCTGTCTGCCATGGGCACAGGAGCAGGGCTAAGTGGCTCATATACTGAATAGTTATTAATTTGGGCCTAGAACACTGGTTCTCAAAGTGTGGTCCATGGACCAGTAGTCTCAGCATCACCTGGGAATTTGTTAGAGATGCCAGTTCTTAGGCTCTATCCCAAACTCATTGAATCAGAAACTCTACAAGTGGGCCCATCAGAATTCCAGGGGATTCTGATGCATGCTCCAATGTGAGAATCACTGGCCTAAGGTGTTTCTATGCTAATGGGCACCTGGAGAAGGCCACAATGTTCCTTAGGAATGAATCATCATGCTTATGTGTCCCTAGAAGGTCTGTGTGACAAGAGATCTTTGCTTGGGAATGGAAAAGGAAGGAAAGAAGGTGGGGGAGAGCCTAGGAATCTAGGAAAGATCGTGTTTAGAGTATTGAAACCCCTGGAAATGGGCCTGAGAGCTGAGTAAAGAATAAGCTAGAGTAGAATCAGAACTTTACTTGGTAAACATGGATTGATTTATCAAGGTTCTCACCAATGTTTAAAAAAAAGAAGGGAAAAAAGCATCAATTGATTAATATTTGTGATGTATTCACTTTCCTTTGCTCCTAGAATTTTAGACAAATTTTATTTTTAAAATTCATAACCTTCACAGCAGCCTGCATGGTTAAAAGGAAAGGGCTTTTTATCTATGCTAGGGCCAGAGTTTTAAAGGGAGGATCCCCTTAAGACTAGCCTTTGAGGTCATGAATGGCAGCTATGGGAGCCAGAGAACACTAGAGGGAAGATGGGACTTAAGGTAAGGATCCCTCTCAGATCCCACAACCTATTTTAAAGATGTTCCTTCTGGAAGGTTGTCTGCTCTCGAACCTTGGAGGCATTGAGGCTTCATTTATATAAAGGAGGCCTCTTCTCCCTCGAAGTAAAAAACTAACAAAAAAGGCACCTTCTTAAGAGAAGGTCCAAAAGTTGGGACTTCTAAGATGAGGCAGGCCGTATTTCTGCAGCCAGCTTCTCCTCACTCCAACTGGCATTTGCCAGGAGCAGCCTCCTCCACCTGGGGGTGAGGCTGATGCTCTGATGCTTAGCTTCTTTCAGCAGTCAACTACAGGACTTCTAATTGGCTGACCCATTAGTTCTAGTTCTTTTGAGTAACCACAAAATGCTCACTCGCTCTTGGATCCCTCAGCACAGGGGAGCACCTGGGGAAGCATGAAGTCTGTGTTGTCTCTTGTCACGAAACTGTCTTCCAACCCAAAGCTTCAAGAGTTCATTGCTGAAGGCTGGTTACCCTCTGTGCTCTGGCCAAGGCCCCTGCAACCAACTTGGTGACCCTGCAATGCCCCTGCTTCTCTTGAGGGCTGTCTCCCTCTTCCACCTTTGTGGTCTGCCACATGCCATTGTCACTGCTCTCATCGTGGGTGTTTTCCATTTCTCAGCCAGTCTGACTTCTCAGAAGCATTTGGCACTGATGCCACTCTCCATCTTGACACTTACTGTCCCCTTGTTGTTTGTGACCTCCAACCTACTTGTCGGCTGCTAGCAGACTCCTTTCTCTGTGGCTACTTTTTTAAAGGGTGTTCCTCAGGACTCTGTCCTGGGCCCTCTCTCTTCCTCCTCTGATGGGCTCATCTATTCCCAGGATTTCAGCCACAATCTATCCATGTTGTCATGCGTCCCAATCTCCATCTCCAGCCCAGACCCAGCTCCTGAGTTTCAGACCCTACATCCACCTGGAGTCCCACGGCCCTCTCAAATGCAGCATGTTGGGTTGTGCCCATCCCCTGTACCTGGAAACCTGCATCCAGCCTTTACCCCTGATAACAGTGAATTGCTCCACCATCCCTCCAGCCCCTCAAGCCTGAGCCTTGCACGCTGTCCTTGCCTCTGCCTCCTCCTGTACCTCCCACACCTCATCACTCATTCACTGAATCTGTCGAGTCAACCTGCAAATTGTCTCCCAGATCCATGCACCTCTCTCCAAGTGCAACCACCCTGGTACAGACCCGCAACATCTCCATTCCCTTCTCATACTCTTAGTCCCAGCTATGCTGAGTGAGGGTCTCTTTGGCCTCCAGGTCTGAAATCATTCATTGGGCTGCTTCCTCTCTCTGTAACACTTTAATCTTCTCTGTCTCATCCACCATTCCCTTTTACTGGCAAACCGCTTATCCTTCAAGTCTCAGCTTAGATGACACCGTTTTTTGGGAATCCTTCTCTGGTACCCCTGCTCTCAGCCCAAGACTGGAGTCGCTGCCCTGCTTTGAGCTCTCAGTGTACTGTTATTGCCCCTTTATTTGCCTGGGTTCCTCTCCAGCCATATGTGTTTGGTCTACCTTATTCACTATAATAGTCCCTGCACTCAGCAGAATAGCACATAAGGACACATAATGAACAAGCCAGAGAAGCTATTTCCCAGCACACCTTTAGACTAGGCCTTGGGCTCGTCTGGGGCTTACAGTGAGGTGGGTTCATAGGGAGCACCTAGGTGTGGGGCCAGCAGCAGTTCTTTTTCTTGGTGGGCTTCCACTTCATGCTCTGTCTGGCATCAGTACAGGGAGGGCAGAAGACCCAGGAAGAACTCCAGGCACACCTGCAAGCTCCCTTCATCTAGGAGATGACCCTTGCAGGCTGGTAGACCATAAATCAGCCCACATTGCCTAGCATATTGTAAATGAGTACACATTGATGAGAAGTGGTCCCATTTGGCTCAGTTATCTTCAGCCCATGGGTTAAGTAGGAAAATGGCACCTGTTTCCATACCTTTATCTATAGAGACTGCTTATTCCCTTAGCCAGCAGGTCACACGCCCCTAACATGGCATTTGTCACAGTGGTTGGTAATTATTTCTTTATGTCAGTGTCACTTTGGGAGCTCTTTGAGGGCAGAACCAGATTTTACTCATCTCTTGGGCTGGTGGCACAAAGCCTGGTTACAGACTAGGGGGCCATAAGAGTTTACTGAACAAATATCCCAGGTATATACCATTTTGTGATTGGACATAAGCCAAGAGTGGTAGTCAAGAATTACTGCCAGAGACCCTTTCTTGATTCCAGGAGCCCTGGCCAGCATTCTCTCAGCATTGTGCGTAGGAAAGATGCCACAGGCTCCTTTCAGGGGATGCTGGTGCCACCAGGTATGCAATAGCAAGTCATGATGCAATATTACTGGGCCAAAGTGTGATGCAAGGGCCTCCCTGCAATAGCCAGCAAGGAGGAAGTGATGTGAGAGGAGACGGGGCGGACGCTCCTGGACCAGATTCAGAGCTTTAAGAGCTTGTGCTTCATGGAGTCTATCTGGGTGATGCTACCTCTATGAATTTCACAAACCTGTGTGTCCTGTCAGGAAAGGAACTCAAAGCCTGGGCCCTCTACCATCCTCACAGTATTGGGACAGATGTAAAACTAGGCCCCAAACATCACCCTTTTGCTTTGCCAGAAGGTAACTGCAGAAGTGATGTGAAGTCAGGAAAGAAACTGCTCCCAAACACGCCTCCACCCACTGAGCCACAACCCTTGACCCAGAGATGCAGCCTTTCTTTTCCTCAAAAGAAATGAGGTGTCTTAGGTTGGGTTTCCCGGGAAGCACGATATGAGTCAGAGATTGGCGTGCAGGAAGTATACTGGGAATGGCCTCGGGAGCAACATGTGTTAGGGAGGGAGGGCAGCAGGTGAGGCAGAGGGAGAAGTTGAACTGGCCACAGAGGCCTCAGCTGATTTGTCAGGGACTCCAAAGGGACTGACTCTGGAATGGCCTTGTGAAATTGGCCCACATCGAGGGAAAGGGGCTGGGCCTTTATACTGGCCCCCAGCTCCCAGAAGGGGGTGTGACCTTGGGCAAAACAGCTCCTCTCAGCTGAGAGTGGTTCCCAGAGAGACATTCAGCAGTGGATAGTCCTGGTGGCTGGGGGAGGATGTGCCTGGGCTAGAGCACCTGGACATCACAGCATCCACCACAGGATGCTGAAAATGCAAATATACCTGAGAAAAGCAACAGACTGTTTTCAGTGGATACCAAGAAGTAAATGACTGATGCCAGAGCCTTTTTGGATAAGTTTGGATAAAGGTCATGGAAGTGGATGTGAGGTTGAGAAGAATAGGACCAAGGTCAGGGAAGAGGAGAAAAGGACACATGGATAGGCAAGGAAGGGGCATCTGGATTCAGACTGTGTAGACGTGCCCTGGGGCTTCCCTGCTGTGGAATCCTGCTAGCAGTGCCTGGTTTGAGTTGTCCAGGACCTGGAACTGCACCTTACCCTCTGAGAGCCCTCGGGTAGAGGGTTATCTCTCTGTTTCAGCTCTCCCACTTGGCAATCCAGGACTGATGATGCCAACCTCATCTGGGGGCTTCAGTCTTTAGGGAGAAAAGGGCAAAACACACCATATCTATATTCACAGCAAGGGACACACAAATAAAAACAAACTCTGTTAATTTGAAATAAGATATAAATCATTATCAGAATCACAGAGGCTGGAATGGGTAAGTTCAACCACTCATTTTACAGATGGGGAAACAGACTCAGTGAAAATGACTTACCCAAGGTCTCCCCATTCATTAGTGTCAAAGTCAAAAACAGGCCCAAAGTTGAGGGCTCATTCCTAACATCTGGCTTCTATAAATCTTTATGGAGCTTCTCATCTTCTTAAAAGTAACCTCAAGCTCAGGCGGACTCCAAATTTTCTAAGCCAGTTTCATCTTAGGTGCCCCTGTCTGACAGAAACTCCTGTCCTTTGCAGAGTTGTGCCACTGCTTGCCAGCACCAGTGGAAGGCCTGCCAGCCAGAAAGGCCTTGAAGACATTTGCATTTGGGTGAAAGGGGCCGATGGTCTTGGACTCACAGCTGAAGGTTTTCTGGGGTGGAAATTAAAGTGGCAGCAGAAAGCAGAATGCGACCTAATTAGCAGTTTGGTCTCTGAGGCTGACCTCCTTTCGGGAAAGCTGGCACACATAGGAGCATAAAGCAGCTGTTGCCTCTTCCCTGCTTGGCCAGGTGGGCTCAGAGCGATGCCAGCCCAGCCGTCGCCCCATACCAGATGCCCTCCTGGAAAGAAGTCTCGCCTCACCCCCCAGAGCTCTCCATCTATGGCTCCAAGCAGGGTTGTGAAAACAAGCAGTACTCCCAGCATGAAACGCCTTTAAAAGGAGGGAAGGAAGGGAGAAGACAAAAGCCTTTCATATCTGGGTGGGGAATTAATGACTTCAATGGGGCTCCGGAGGCGGGTGGCAGGGAGAGCAGAGGGCGATGCTATGGGCAGTTGATGTGTTCACCAGCGTCTCGCACCTGTTGTTGTCTTCTGTGACCACACGTGCAGGCGACCCTGGGAGCTCCAGCTAAACAGGCGAGGAGTGTAATTAATCCATTGTTTAGCATTATTGGAGCTCACTGCTGCGCGGATTCTTCCTGGCAATTCTCCCAGCCAGATGGTGGCGATGGAGGCAGCAGCTCAGCAGCAAGGAGGGGGTTGGAAGGATTTAGACGTCAGGTCCAGGGAAGGGCAACTACTTATTAAAGGAGGCTCAAGCCTAGGGGTGAGGGGAGGACAGTGCCCAGCTCTCCTCTCTAGCGGAGTTCTTCCTACTGCTAGGAAGTAATGTCTATCTGTTTGGCTCCTGCTGAGAAAGCCCCTTTTCTGCCTTGGTTTTCAGAACCTGGCTGAGCTGTGAGCACAGTGTAGATGATGTTTGCCCAGAGACCCAGGTCTGGTCTCTGTCTCGAATTGGGCTGCTTCCTACTGCCTGGCTTCTCATCTGGTGTGGCTGATGGCTTTCACCTGACATAAATGACCCAGCATCAACCTAGGCAGGGATCTCAGCAGCCTTCCCGGGGATAAGAACCAACACTTTCACAGCTCTTACTAAGTGCCAGGCACTGTTCTAAACACTGTATTATCTCATTGAATCTTCACAACAACTCCATGAGATAGGGACTATGGTTATCCCTGCTTTACAGGTGGAGTAAGGAAGACACAGAGAGGCTAAGTAACTTACCCAGAGAAGCACAGCTAATAAGAGGTAGAGGTGGGATTCAAACAGAGTCTGGCTCCAGACCCTGTGTGTCCAACTGTTGCACTATACAGCCTCTTCCTGGAGTCATGGGTCTCAGTTCATATGCCTAGCACCAGTAGGGCATGAACTTTTCTTGGTATTTCAATTCCCATACCCACCTTCCAGGAGACTTTTCTGTTTCTGCCCTATGAATGCAGATCATCCAGTACAGGGGATTTGCTGGCTCCTTTTTAATAAGCACTCAGCATGCCTTTCATGATTTGGTCTGTTTGGGAAATCCTGGAGGTAGCGAGTTACTTCAGCTTAGCAGCCTCCAACTTAGGTGGAAAGAACAAACACCGTGGAGGTTATCAACAGCACAATTCTTAGACTCCTTGGGCCCCCCAAATTTCTGGTTTTAGACCTACTGGTTGGGTTGTATCACTCTCTCTCTGTAGTGGATACAACAGGACCGTTAAGTCCGTGTGCCTCTTCACTCTGTGCTGCTGCCTGCAGCCAGGGGTGGGGGCAAAGCAGCCCTGTGCATCCTGACTGTGAGGCCCTGGGCTGAGGCAGTCTTGCAGGGCCCGCTGGTTCTCAGATGCAGGGAGAAGAGGAAGGCAGGCTGAAGAACTGCCTGAAGGATCATGAAGCAGCCCCAGTGATTGCTGCTATTTAATTGGATGGTTATTGGATTGCCAGGGCTGGGCCTTGCTGGCTCCTTACTTGAAAGCATGCCGAAGCCTGTCTGAGACAGCAAGAAAGGTCTTTTGCTTCGCTGGACTCATGCGGACAGTAGACAGGGCTTTCCTTTTTCCTAATTCCTGGGAACACATTCCTGGAACTTGGCAGTGTCAAAGAATAAAACAAGGATCATCCAAGCTTAAAATACATGTATATAGATACTGAATATATATGCAAAGCCTAGTCTATTAGCTTGCCAGGCAAGGAAACACACAGGCTGATGATGAGTGGTTCTCTGGGGCTACTAGTCAGGGTTTTTAAATGCTAGATGGGAAAGCTCTTGCTGGTCATGCTAATTAGGGATCAAAAACTAGCTCTGGGGACAGAATGGAAGAGTCCAAAGCTTGGAACACAGTTGGTTAAAACAAGTCAAATGGTTCATTGGTTAGGAAAGTGTCTTCAGTTAGGTCCAGTGAGGACTGGCATCTTGGGTTATTTGACTACACAGCATTCAGTTTTGACACCTCCTAGACAAGTGCTGCTGTAAAGGCAAAAATTGTCCTTTTACAGCTTGCTGGGGTTTTACCTGCTATAGGCCTGCAAAGACCTAAGTCTATTCCCTGAGGTCACTTTGAGCCCCTTCTGGGGTGGGGCAGCCACCAGCAGCCCATAAGAAGGAAGGGCAGCAGCTGCCAATCTCCTAAGGCCCAAGTTGGTGATCCTTCCCTTACTGGGCAGAGCAAAGCAAGGGGCCTAGGGGCAGAATTTAAGGAGGCACATACGTTCAGGGTCATGCAAGTGCAGAGTCAGCCCTTAAGAGTGAGTGCCTCCTTAAATGTTGCACTAGCCTCAGCCTGGTCCTGCTACCTTCCATGCTGTAAGGGAGAAGTTTTCAGTATTGGTCTTGCTATAAAACATTCTCCTTGGATGAATTCTGATTGTGTTTCCTCCCGATAAATGATATTTCCAGTTGCTCTTGTTTCCCCCATGCTAGAAATGGATAGGGTGTGTTTTCTGGAACCAGGAAGAGAGAATGGGAAGGAATGATTCTCAGGATGTGTCAACTCTTGATCAGGATCTGCCTAGTTCCACAGATTTTACTCATGTGGCCAGATCACAGTGACACACGCAGACTGTCCCATTACAGAGCTGTACTTAATGTTCTCTCACTGTTTCCTCAGGCCAGAGACATTTTGTTTCAGGAGATATTTATTTGAAGTTTCAGGTCACGTGGAAATTACTCATATCAAATCTTATCCATGGGATCATTTTTGCCTGGCCATTCATAAAATAGCATCAGCAAAACAAGTGCAGGAGAATGACTTCCTGATTCCAGCTCCCTCAGTGTGACTCTTCCTATAGTCTTCAAGAAAGGCATTTCAGTCCAATCCCAGATACACTGATTTGCAAATAAACATGGGCCTCTGGGAGCCTCCACAAGCAACTGAGTCACCCACACCTCTGACTCTGTGTTGAATTGGACCTCAACCATCCTGTAAGATAAAACTCTGATCTATTTTTAACAGTCTCTCACTAAGGCAAGCTATAGTTTACGGCAGTCCTGATTTCAAGGATTACCCACCCTCAACATGTTGATCCAAGGCCGTCTCATGACAGCGTCACCATCTCTGAAAGAATCAGAAGTCCTTTCTGTGTAATTTAAATTACCCCTGTTAGTTTATCTTGTCTTGTGGCTATTTTCAGCTGTTTTGTCTTGTTCTGTCATTCAAAGACACAGGGAGGAGCCAGCCACCAACTGCTTAGTAATAATCCTTCACGTGCAGCATCTGAGAAACACATAAGAAAGTTCAGGGTTAACGCAAGAGCTCCATTACAATTCATTCATGCAGGAACCTCAGGAATTTTTGTTGTTGCATTCCCTGCCCACCCCCTAACTAAGCATAATGAAGTCAGTTCAGGACAGGCTTTAAGACAAAATTCACTTGCTTTGGGATTTGTCGCTCAGGCTCCTATTTTTTTTTAATTTTAAAATATTAAGGGGGTACAAAAGTTTTAGGTTACATGGATTGCCTTTGTAATGCTTGAATCTGGGCTATAGGTGTGCCCATCACACAAATAGTGTTCATAGTACCCATTAGGTAGGTTTTCCCCTCTCCTCTTCCCCCTCCCCCCCTGGTTGATTTCCTATGAGTTTTACTTCCCTGTGTACACATATGTGCCCATTGGGTGGCTCCAGTTTAATAGTGAGTACATGTGGTGTCTGTTTTTCCATTCTTGATATACTTCACTTAGGAGAATGCTCTCCAGTTCCATCCAGATTGTTGCAAACATCTTTTTATGGCTGAGTAGTACTCCATGGCATACATATACCACATTTTATTAATCCACTCATGAATTGATGGGCACGTGGGTTGATTCCACCTCCCTACATCAGTGAATTCTGCTGCAATAAACATTTGAGTGCAGGGGTCTTTTTGATGAAAAGTCTTTTTTTCCATGGGGTAAATACCCAATAGTGGGATTGCTGGATTGAATGGTGTGTCTACTTTTAGTTCTTTGAGGAATCTCCATATTGTTTTCCATAGAGGTTGTACTAATTTGCAGTCCCATCAACAGAGTATAAGCATTCCTTTCTCTCTGCATCCATGCCAGCATCTATTCTTTTTGGGTATTTTAATAAAAGCCATTGTAACTGGGGTAAGGTGATATCTCATTGTGGTTTTAATTTGCTTTTCCCTGATGATTAGTGACATTGAGTATTTTTTATGTTTATTGGCCATTTGTCTTTCTTCTTTTGAGAAAATTCCGTTCATCTCTTTTGCCCATTTTTTTAATAGGGCTGTTGGTTTTTATCTTGCTGATTTGTTTGAGTTCTTTGTAAATTCTGGTTATTAGCCCTTTATTGGATGTATAGCATGCAAATACTTTCTCCCATTCTGTAGGCTGTCTATTTGCTCTGTTGATTGTTTCCGTAGCTGTGCAGAAGCTTTGTAGTTTAATCAAATCCCATTTATTAATTTTTGTTGTTGCCATGGTTGCCATTGGGGTCTACTTAATAAATTCTTTGCCTAGGCCAATATCTAGAAGAGTTTTTTTCTACATTTTCCTCTAGAATTCTTATGGTTTCATGCCTTAGATCTAAGCCTTCTATCTATCTTGAATTAATTTTTGTGAGTGCTGAGAGATAGGGGTCCTGTTTCATCCTTCTGCATGTGGGTATCCAATTTTCCCAGCACAATTTATTGAATAGAGCTTCCTCTCCTCAGTGTATGTTGTTGTCTGCCTTGTCAAAGATGAGTTGATTGTAGGTAGATGGTTTTATATCTGGGTTTTTTGTTCTGTTCCATTGGTCTATGTCTCTATTTTTATACCAATACCATGCTGTTTTGGTTTGCCTTGTGGTATAGTTCAAAGTCTGATAACATGATGCCTCCAGATTTGTTCTTTTTCCTTAAGATTGCTTTGGCTATTTGGGCCCTTTTCTGATTCCAAATGAAGCATTGAATTATTTTTTCTAGATCTGTGGAGCATGACTTTGGTAATTTGATGGGGATTGCATTGAATTTATAAATCACATTGGGTAGTATGGACATTTTAACAATGTTGATTCTACCTATTCATGATCTTGATATGTTTTTCCATTTGTTTGTATCCTCTGTGATTTCTTTCCTCAGAGTTTTATAGTTCTCATTGTACAGATCTTTCGCCTCCTTGGATAAGTATACTCCTAGGTGTTTTATTTTCTTTGTAGCTATAATGAATGATATTAAGTCTTTGATTTGACTCTCAGCTTGACTGTTACTAGTATATATGAATAGAAATACTACTAATTTATATACATTGATTTAGTATCCTGAGACTTTGCTGAATTTATTTATCAATTCCAAGAGACTCTTGGTGGAATATTTGGGGTGTTCTAGATATAAGATCATATCATCAGTGAAGAATGACAGTTTAACCTCCTATTTCCTGATTTGGATACCCTTAATATTGTTCTCTTGTCTGTTTGCTCTGGCTAGAACTTCCAGCACTATGTTAAATAGAAGTGGTGACAGCGGGCATCCTTGTCTTATTCCAGTTCTTAGGGGGAATGCTTTCAACTTTCCCCCATTCAGTGTGATGTTGGCTGTGGGTATATCATATATGGCGTTTATTATTTTGAGATATGTTCTTTCTATGCCTGGGGCTTTTATCATGAAAGGATGCTGGATTTTGTTTAATTCTTTTTCTGAAACTGTTGAGATGATCATATGGTCTTTGTTTTTGCTTTTATTTATGTGGTATTTATTGATTTACATATGTTGAACCATCCTTGCACCCCTGGGATAAAGCCCACTTCGTCCTGGTAGATTATTTTTTGATGTGTTGTTGAATTCAGTTTGCTAGTATTTTATTGAGGTTTTTTGTATCTGTATTCATAAGGGATGCTGGTCTGTAGTTTTCTTTTTTTGTTGTGTCCTTCCCTGCCTTTGGTATCAAGATGATACTGGCCTCATAGAATGAGTTGGGGAGTATTCCCTCCTTCTCAATATTATGGAATAATTTCTGTACTATGAGTACCAGGTATTCTTTGTAGGTCTGACAGAATTCAGCTATGAGTCTATCTGTTTTTTTTTTTAATTGTTGGGAGGCTTATTATTATAATTTCAATCTCACTGTTTGTTATAGATCTATTCAGGAGTTCTATTTCTTCCTGGTTGAGTCTTGAGAGGTTGTGTGTTTCCAGGATTTTGTCCATTTCCTTTACTTTCTCTAGTTTATGCACATAGATATTTACATAGTATTCGTGAATGATATTTTGTATTTCTGTGGTATCAGTTGTAATGTCACCTTTTTCAATTCTGATTGATTGAGCCTATTTGAGTCCTTTCTCTTCTGTCCTTGGTTAATCTCATAAGAGGGAGGTCTGTCAATTTTTCTTATCTTTTCAAAGAAGCAATTTTTTGTTTTGTTAATCCTTCATATTATTTTTTTGTTCCAATTCATTTAGTTCTGCTCTGACCTTCATTATTTGAGTTCTTCTGCTGGCTTTGGGTTTAGTTTGTTCTTCCTTTTCTAGTTCCTTGAGGTATGATATTAGGTTGTTAATTTGTGATCTTTCTATCTTTTTGATGTAAGCATTTAAGGCTATGGATTTTACCTGGAGGAATGCTTTTGCTGTATTCCATAGATTTTGATAGCTTTTGTCCCCTTTGTCATTTAATTCAAAGAATTTTTTGAGTTCCATCTTAATTTCATTCCTGACCCAATAATTGTGCAACAGCGGGTTGTTTAAATTCCATGACTTTGTGTAGGTTTGAGTGTTTCTCTTATGATTGATTTCTAGTTTCATTCCACTGTGATCTGAGAAGGTACATGATATGATTTTGATTTTTTTTAATTTGTTGAGACATGTTTTGTGGCCTATGATATGATCGATCTTGGAGAATGTCCCATGTGTTGCTGAGAAGAATGTATATTCTGTAGTTTTTGGATAGAATGTTCTGTAAATGTCTGTTAGGCCCATTTGATTTAGAATTTGGTTTAAGTTCATTTTGTATATATTTTCTGCTTTGATGATTTGGTGAGCTCTGATGATGGGGTGTTGAGGTCTCTAGCATTACAGTGGTGCCATTTATTTATTTGCTTAGGTCTAGTAAAATATGCTTTATATATCTGGGAGCTCCTGTGTTGGGCACACATATATTTAAGATTATTATGTCTTCTTGTTTAATTGCTCCCTTTACCATTACATAATGACCCTCTTTGTCTTTCTTTACCTTTGTTGGCTTAAAGTTGATTTTATCTTATATTATAATGGCTTCACCTGCTCTCTTTTGATTTCTATTTGTATAGAATATTTTTTTCCATCCTTTCGTACTGAGTGTGTGTGTGCTTGTGGTTTAGATGTGTTTCCTGGAGAAAACAGATAGTTGGGTTGTGTTTTCTTCATCCATTCAGCCAGCCTATGTCTTTTGAGAGGAGCATTCAGTCTGTTAATATTAATTGATAGCATTGATGTGTGGGACGATGGTCTGTTCATCCTGTTGGAGCATCGCTTATTGCTTTGTGTTACTTCTTATTCTATTGTTTTATAGGAGTTGTTAGTTTTTGCTGGGCGGGTTTGGTGAATTTCCACTGGTGGGTACCTATTGTGCTAATTTGTATATAGTGCTGTTCTCAGTATTTTGTGCAGGGCAGATCTGGTCATGGCAAATTCCGTCAGTGTTTGCTTGTCTAGAAAATACTTAATTTCTCCATTGATTTTGAAACTTAGTTTTGCAGGATACAAAATTCTAGGCTGGCAGTTATTCTGTTGCAGTCGATTGAAGATAGGGCCTCAATCCCTTCTGGCTTGTAACGTTTCCGCTGAGAAGTCTGCAGTTAGACTGATAGATTATTTGATTCTTTTGTCTTGCTGCTTGCAGAATTTTTTCCTTCATTTTGACTTTGGCCAGGTTGATTTCTATGTATCTTGGAGATGACTTATTTGCTATAAATCATCCCAGTGTTCAATTTCCATCTTGTATCTGTATGTCTAAATTTCTGGCAATATCAGGGAAGTTTCCTTAACAATTTCCCCAAATAGATTTTCCATGCTTTTAGCTCTTTCTTCTTCTCCCTCAAGTATAGATATAATTTGAATGTTAGTTCACTTCACATAGTGCCATATATCTCTCAGTGATTGCTTGGACTTTTTAATACTCTTCTTTCCCTGTTTGAATGACTGGTATATCTTGAGAGCCTTGTCTTCAAGCTGAGATTCTGAGATTCTTTCTTCTCCTTGCTTTAGCCTGTTGTTAAAGCTTTCTGCTGTATTTTGAAATTCCTTAAATAACTCCTTCATTTCTTTAAGTTCTACTATATCTTTTCCTTCCTATGTTGTCTACCTCTCTAGTGACTTCTTCAATTTTTTTTTCATTCATTTTCTGAAATATTTGTTATGGCTTCCTTTTTGTTGGTTTTCAACTTTCTCTTCAATTCCATTCATCTTATTTGCCATCCATATTCTGCATCTCATTTCTGTCATTTCAGCAATTTCTTTATGGGTAAAGTCTGCTATTGTAGCTCCATTGTGTTCCCTTGGGGGTATTGAACTATTTTGTTTTTTCATATTGCCAGGGTTCTTTTGCTCGTTTCTTCTCACCTGGCTCCTTTTCTCTTGGCTCTGGGTTAATGGGATTGCAGGGCACCTGTTCTCCTTTGCTGGGGACTCTCTCAAACCATGTCCAGGAGTGATGGCTGCTCAGGGCTGGGGGTCCTGAGTGAAGTGTTGGACCTAAGGAAAGTTCTGCCAGCCAAATGGTAGTGGTGGGGACTCAGTAGTGGGGTCTTGGGATCCAGCACAACTCTGGAGTCTCAGGGGTGGAGTCACTGGCCTGGTATGGGCCCTGGAGCTACAGGGGCAGAGCTCTGGACTTGGACACAGTAAGAGCTTTAGAGCTGGCTCTGGGGATTTCAGGGGAGAGCTGCTCATACGGGGGGCTGTTCCACCAGCATGGGGACTGCTGATGCCCAGTTGCACAGTCAGGAGTTTGTCTCAGTGGCCCAGGGTCCACACAGGTGGGCTAGGGCTGCTAGTTGTCCAAGGTTCTCCTGCCACACCTACAACCCACTGAGGCAGTCACCCCAGGCTTCCCAAGTGGTTCCTGTTGTGTCTGGGACTCCTCCTCTGTTTGGCTCCCATGCTGGGGAGGAGGCATGCTCAGCCCCCAGTCACAGGGCACTACACAGGGGAGCATCTGTTCGCTCCCTAGCTTGGCAGGGCTAATGCCAAGGCTACTGCTGGAATGCTGGATCCTGAGTGGACCTGGCTTCACGCACTAGAGCAATCAGGATGGCATTTGTTGCTGAAACCTGGGATTGGCAGGCACCAGATCTATGCTGCACCTGCTCTCCAGTGGAATGTCTCTGCACAGATTCTGAGCAGCTCCCCAATCAGCCCAGAAGTCTGCAGTGGAGAGGGGAGATCGCTCACAGGTCAAGCTGCCTGTAATTTTTGTTTCTCTCCTTAAAAGCAGTGTCCCCTAGGGTTACTTCTATCCTCCTGTCTTCACCTCTTCCCAGGTGTGTGAATTGTATTGGGATCCCCAGCTTAATCTCCGAGATGATGGGTGATACTTTGAGTAACAGTCAGCCATGCCTTGTTTGGTTTAGTTGGTAAATGCTGTAATGAGCTTTGGAGTTGTTCTCCTTGTCAGTGGTTCATGCTTGCAGGAGAGAGCCAACTGCCGAGATGTTCTTTTGTGTCTGTAATAAGTTCTAGTCCCTCAGGAGGAGCACTCGAATCCCAGGGCTTTGGGAGGAGCCCTGCAGTTTTCAGGCGGTTGCTTGTTCTTCTCCACAGCATAGGCGGGTGGAGGGGCAAGGCTGGGTGGATGTGGTTCGGTTGTGCAAGCCTGGAAGGCTTTGCAAAGCCTTGGCAGGGCTCAGAGGTCATTTTCCCAGCCACTAGGGGGAGCCGTTAGGAGGAGGTTTGGGGCAGGCTCTCCAAACCAAGATGACCGCTCATAAGGAAGGGGCGGCAATTTCCCAACTGGCTGTGGGGAGTGAGCTCCGCCCCTCTTGAATTATCCCTGCCCTTGGGTGCCTGAATGTGCAATGCACTCAGTTGCTATAGTGCCATGGACTGGGATCTTCCCTGCTGGGGGACCCATCATAGTCGCCGTGGCTTTCCTGTGAGGGGGATGGGCACTTCCTCAGATCCCTGTGTCTTGGAACCCCACAGTATTTTCCTGTCAGTCTGCCCTCATGGGTTCCTCGCCTCCTGAGTCCAACTCCCAAACTTCTCCCCTGTGTCCCGAAGCCACCTGCTCAAGTCCTGGGGGAACGGGATCTGGCTTGCATGTCTGACCTGCTGGTGTGCATCTCATAAAACACTAGTGGGCAGGGAGCTCCCAAATCAGGCACCCCAGGTCCACTGTAGGTCTTCAAGGGGAAAGGCATGGGCCCCACAGAGAGTTCACTCTCTGTGGAAAGCTCAGACTGGAGGACATGCCAGCTGGAGAGGCAGCCACTTGCCAAATTCTCAGCTCAAACTGCTCTCCCATTTGCAGTGGGCGGGGGAGGAGTGGGGGAAGATAAGAGTCTGAATAGAAGAAAGCAGGCTCTCCAGCCTCTTGGGTGACTCTCTCTGGAGGGGAATCCTACAGAGAATGTCCAAGCTCTGGGATCATGTAAGTTCTCCCCACAATTCTCTGGCTGCCACAGTGCTTGGACTCATGGGGAACAGGGGACCTGGAAAAACTTCCAAGTAACTTGGTAGCCTGCTGATCACCCAAGGAGTATGGGAGGGAGAAAGGGATCACCTTACCCCTTCACTGGGCTCTGAGCCTCTCTGAGTTTGATCCTCTCTGTTATCTTTTTTCCTTCATCCTCTTCCTTCTCTGCTTCACAATTCTCCTCCGTGAGGTCCCTGGCAGGCTCCGGCAATTCTCTTTCTGAGCTGCATCCCCTCTCCCGTCTCCTTTATCTGAAACCCTTCGTTCCCTCTGGGATGGTCTGGCAAGCTATGTCTCTAGTCAGCCATCTTGCCCCCTTTAGGCTCCTATATTAAATTCACCTAGGGGTCTATGGTAAATTTTATGAAATGTTACTTTCCTCTTTACAGCTAGCATAAACATTTATTATACATCCTGTGATATATGTTTCCAGGAAGTAAGAAAATGCTGTTGTGGAAAGATATGATTCCCAACTGATTTGAAATATAGACAAATGGCATGTTTTAGAAAGGGGCCAGAACTTTAATGGAAAAAAAGTAGTTATCAGATTTTTTTTTCTTGTCTTTCTCTACCTTCTCTTCTGGCACCGGTTAAAGGAACATTTCTCATCCCTTCTCCCTATGCACACAAAAGATGATACCTGATATGAAATGCTGTCAAATCCTGCTTCATTAAAGCCCCACAAAAGCTAATGCACAGCTCTCCTCACACTGCCCTAAAATGGGAACAAAGAAGCAGAATAATGTCAAAATAGAATACAAAGGAAAAGAGTTTGTCCTTTGGGCCTGGGAGATGAAAGATATCAGGAGTCATCTGTGAATATTGGGCTGGGCCAGTGTTTCTAGGGCTTGATTCATAGATGATGGGGGATTGGCAGACAGGGCAATTTGTGTAAACACAGCAAGAGTACAGTGAAGGTCCTCCGACAAGGGCCCAAGCAAAGCTCTTGTCATTGATTCAGTCATAGGCAACAAGAAGGATTGTTTGCTTCAGGATAAGGACAGCTAAACAATCAGGAATTATGGCCTTCATACTTACTGGCTATGCAGTAGAACACCCCTTGAAGAGGAAAGAGATCTAGAGACATGAATTTGGCTGGGGGACTCTGGTTGAGGGACCCAGGAAACAGACATTTTTGGGGTTGTGCTGGGTTCTTAAGGGGAAATAGCTGTAAGAAAAAGCAAGTCATACAAAAATCTTTATCACTACTGGTAGGATGAGCAACCATGAGGATCAATCCATTTGACTTTGTGGCTTAACATCATTTATTAAATCACAAATGGGGCAAATGTGTTCCACCAAGATAGAGTATGACTCCTGGAAAGGCGAGAGGACAAGTTCAGCGTAACCTAGGTGGCATCACCATGAAATTGCAGAGCTAAGACTTGAAATCTAGCACTATGGGATGCAATGATGTGATGCTATAAGTCAAAGCAGTGATAGAACATAACCCAGAACTTCTCTCCATCCCACACTGCCTGTTCACTTAGGTTCCTGGCATTTCCTTCACTTTTCTGTCATCCATAGCTGAAGCCAGTTGCTGGATGCTGTCACTGGGTGCTGGGAAAAAACAGTGAGAACCGAACAGCCACTGGGATCATACCCTTTTTGGTTGGCAAGTGAGGTTGTATCTTACTTGGGTTACCCCAAAGCTGAGCCTGACACGAGTATTGAGAACAAATAGTTTGTTTGGGAGGGAATTCTGAAGAACAGGAGTGAGGGAGTGTGAAGTATGAGGCAGGGATGGAGAGAAAGTCAATATGAGGATACTTTATCGAGGTCCCATTCTGCCAGACCTGCTAAGAAGCATACATAATGCCTTCCAAAAATCTCCATCTAAAAGACCGGAGGCAGGAGCCAGCTCTTGTCCCCCACAGGTTGACAAGAGAGGTTGGCAAGAGGGTGTCCCTGTATGTGTTGACATTCCTGAAATTTCCAGCTGGACAGGCAGTGTCCTGGCCTCATAAGTGATTTGGGACAGAGAGTAAAGGCCTGACGCTCACTCATGGTGAGACAAGTAAGCCTAAGCTCACACAGAACTTTCCACCCCAATCAGCTCTGCAATCAGAGGTATGACCATTAGGATGTATGCCAGGACGGCAGACACATCTACTACAGGAGGCGAGTCTGATGAGGGGTAAGAGAACAAGGAAATAATATGCTACCACAGGGGAGCCAAAAAGTGATGGGAACTTGGACAAAAGTTCTCTCAGAAAATAAGCTGATCTAGAATTACTCAAACTGACAGAAGGAGGCTTAAAAGAAGTTGGAAAGGGTTACTAGGAGTTGGGTAGGGAATATAGTCAGAAAAAAAAAAAGAGTAGAAATCGTTCTAGATACCCACACCCTGTGCATTAGAATGTACTTGATACCTGAACCAGCAGAGTCCTCACCATGGGGTTGTAAAGGAGTTGAGACCACACTACAATGAGATCTGGTTCTAACCTTAGTCAACCTCTGTGGCAGGGACCAGGATGGCCTATGCAGTATTTATTTCAGGGCTACAGCAAAGTCATGGCTTTGTGAAGGTATTTAGAAAGGTTGGAGTGCTTGAAACAGGGAAGTGTTGGATTGGAATCTTAGATTAGATTTTCGGAGATATATGCCCTACAAAGCCAGAGTCTAGATATTGGTACTTCAACCTGCAGCAAAGCACCTTGGAAACAGTCAAGAGTTTCAGAAGCACTGCAAACCCAAACTTGTAAAGAGATAGGAAAGCCCCCCATCCCTGTGGCACTTATATTGTAAATACTTCTAGAGAGAGACTGAAGATTACAAACTTCAGAGATAAGTAAGATGAAGTCTGTGGGGTTGAGCTAATTAAGCATATGAAAGGATCATAGAAGATGCATATAGGAAAGAGCTATCAAGTCATCCATTGGCAACACACTCGTGCCTCCCAGTACCACAGTCTTGAAAGTCATAGTGGGCATATATTATTGGTCTTCTCAGTGTCCTCTACTCTGCAGAATTGATTCACTTCCACTTTATGTGGTTTTGGTGGGATATTAATCGCAGTGTCTTGCTCCCTGCTCACCTCCATCACCACCACCACATACCCCAGCCATAGGAGTGTTCATGGAAGAATCAGCCTTCAAATATCTCCATTCTTCTGGTCACAATGATTCATTCAAGGATGGATATATGACTTAAACAGGAATGATTAAAGTCTCCATTCTGATCTGATATATTGATATTGGAAGATTGAGGGTCCTTTGCCCTTTTAATGGTGAATCTTCTTAAGAATAAAGCAACACCTAGAAGGAAGAAAAGCTGGAAAGACTGAAAGATACTGTTGAGCCCCTGGATCTAGCCACATCCAAATGCCAGAAATACCTTTAGACTTACAAGTTATGTGACCAATAAATTCCCTTTTTTCTTAAGCTAGTTTGACTTGAATTTATATCATTTGCAATATAGAAAATGTCTAACTAATACAGCATTTATTGAATACATAATGTGGCCTTTGCTAGGTGTAGTGGGTTGAATGTTGCAATCCCCCAAAGATATATCCACATCCCAGGTACTGTGAATATGACTTATTTGGAAAAGGGGCCTTTGCAGATGCAATTAAGTTCAGGATCTCAAGATGAGATCATCTGATTATCTGGATGGGCCCTAAATCCAATGATGAGTGTCATTGTAAGATACACAGATTAAAACACACAGAGAGAAGAGGAGAGGACACAGACACACCGAGGAGGAGGTTACATGAAGATGGAGGCAGAAATTGAAGTGTTGGAGCCACAAGGAATGTCAACTTCCACCAAAAGCTGGAAGAGGCAAGGGAGGATTCTTCCCTAGAGTTTCCAGTAGGAGTACAATCCTGCTGTCTCCTTGATTTCAGACTTCTGGCCACCAAGAACTGTGAGAGAATAAATTTCTGTTGTTTTAAGCCACCCAGTTTGTGTTAATTTGTTATGGCAGCCCTAGGGAATTTATATATTAGGCTAATGATTCAAATTTGAAAAGAAAGAGTTATTGCTCTGGAGATAGTGGCAAAAATATTATTTATTATTTATTTAAAATAATTATTATACAATAATTGCTCTAATGAAAGTGTGTGCAAAGTAATGTGGAAGTGAAGAAGAATGGCTTATACAATGAGGTCACATAATAGACGTAGAACAATATAAGGGTTAAGAGAACTGCCTGGATTCAAATCCTAGCCCACTAATTTCTCCACCACAAATATCTGTGTATCATTGGGTAAGTTATTTAACTTCTCTGGGCTTTAGTTTCTTAACCTGTAATACAGGGATGGCAGTAATTATACCTTCTTCATAGGATTTTTGTGAGAGTTAAATGGAATAATATATGTAAAGTTCTTAGAATAGAGCCTAACACACGGTAGGCACTCAGCAAATGTTATTTTGGAGAACTTCCCTGTAATGAGGTATTTTATATCAGAGCTTTCCCACCAATGTGATGGAGATGGATTATGGTTATGTCTGGCTAGAGGACTAAAAAGGGGAGATCCAGAGAAATTTAAAAACCTGAGGCTATCACAAAGAAGAAGGAGCTTGTAAAAGAGACCTCATAAAGTTGTTTATGAATTCTTCAGATTATCTCAGATCTGTGCATGCATGGATATGATCTAAACAGCATATCGAAGGCTTTGAGAACCAAATGAAGAGATAGACCAATGCACAAGTCCAAGACTGGCCTCTGGATTGTGCACACATAAGATAGAGGTGAACTGTATGGCAAAAGCTTTGAAAACAGAATTGATATTGAAACCACAACCAACAGAAGGCTGGTCAGAATTTGCAGCCTGAACACAATCAGGTTGACTGCCTGCTAGAATAAGCAAACAAACAAAAAAGCAACATTCTCCATAAGATTTAAATAAGATCCAGAATCTAATAACATAAAATTCAAACATATATGATATAATCCAAAATTACTCAGCATAAAAAGAACAAAGATATAATGCTGAGATAACACAGATGCTAGATTAAAACTTTAAAGCAGCTACTATAAAAATGCTCTAAGAAGTAAAGATAAACACTCTTAAAATGGAAAGATAGAAAGTCTCACTGTGGAGGGGTGGGACATGCTTGAAAAGTAGTTGGGGAGCAGAATTAGGGGTCTCAGTAGGGGGAAGGAATTCCTCTAAAACTGATTTATGTCATTAACTGTACATCTTGGTAAATTCACTAAAAATCATTTAATTGTACACTTAAAATAGAGTAAAGGCATGATATGTAAAGTATACTTCAATAAAGAAAAAAAAAGACAAGCCACAGATCAGGAGCAAATATTTTCAAACCACATATCCAACAAATGACTAGTATTTAGTAACTAGACTATATAAAGAATTTTCAAAATCCAACAGAAAAAACAACAACAACAAAAAGATAGAAAGTCTCAACAGAAACAGCAACATGTAGAAGATCTATAGAAGAACCAGTGGAAATTTTAGAACTAAAAAGTACAATAACTGAATTTTTTTAAAAAAATAGCCTCACTGAGTGGGCTCAATAACAGAATATACATAATGAAGGAAAGGATCAATAGAAATTAACTTAATCTGAATAATAGAAAAAACATTGAAAAAAATGAAGAGAGCTTAAGCAATGTAGGGTAATACCAAAAGGTCTAATAATGGTGTCATCGGAGTCCCGTAAGAAAAGGAGAAAGAATTCTATGTTGAAAAAATATTTGAAGAAATACTAGCTGAAAATTTCCTCAGTTTGGTAAAATACATAAATCTATAGGTTCAAGAAGATGAATGAATTCCAAATAAGATAAGCCCAAAGAAATCCATAGACAGACACAGTATAATCAAACTACTGAAAACTAAAAGCCAAGAAAAAAAAATCTCCAAAAATACCCTCTCAAAAGTAGAAGAGTAGTGCCTTATTTATAGGGGAAAAGTGATTTCAATGACTGGATTTCTCCTAAGAAATCACGGAGCCCAGAAGGAAGTGACACAACATTTTTTAAGCACTGGAAAAAGAAAGAATAAACCCAGAATTCTATATTCAGTGAAAGTATTCTTAAAGAATGTAAGTAAAGTAAAACTTCATTGCCAGAAGACCTGTTCTAAAATAATTGCTAAAGAAATTTCCTCAAACAGAAGGAAAACAATACCAAAAGGAAGTTTGGAACATTAAGAATGAAGGAAGAGAACCAGAAATGATAAAGTAAATAATAAATATTTATTTAGCATGATTAAATGTATGTGTTGAGCAAATAAAATTGACTATTACTATCCTCTTGTGTTTTTAAAAATATGTTTGACAGTTGAAAGCAAAAATTATAACATTGTCTGATGGTGTCTTCAATAATTTTAGATGTAATATAGGAGACAATTAAAACATAAATATGAGAGGGTAAAGAACCCTATAGAGTAATAAGTTTCTACATTGCACTTAAAATGGTAAAATAGCAGTTTTAAGTGGACTGGGAAAAGTTAAATATATATATTATAATACCTAGAATATCCAGTGAAAAAATGTATGCAAAGAGATATAGTAAAAAACAGAATAGATGAATTAAAATATAACTAAAATTATGCAAATAACCAAAATAAAGTAGGCTATGAGAAATGGAAATAAAAAACAGAGGGGGAAAAAACAGAAAATAATTAAATGGTAAAATCATAGAAATCAAAACATATTAATAATTACATCAAACAAAAATTATTTGAATACACCAATTAAAAGATAGAGATTTTCAGAATAGATTTCCTAAAATGAGCAAACTGTATGTTGTTTACAAGAAACTCACCACAAATATAATGATATAGGTATGTTAAAAGTAAAATGATAAAAAATATAAACTAATGAAAAAAGACTGGAGTGAATAGGAGTGGATACACTAATATCAGGGATACATCAGAGCAAGGAAAGTTATCAGGGATCAAGGGAGAAATGAGGAGGGTAGGAGAGGGTACAGGATGAAAAATTACCTATTGGGTACAACATACATTATTCAGGTTATGGATATATTAAAAGCCTAGACTTCTCCACTATGCAATTCATCCATGTAACAAAAAAGCACTTGTACTCCCTAAGTCTATTTTTTTTAAAAATTAAAAAAAGATGAAAGAGCCAATTGCTGAGAAGACATAACAGCACAAATTGTGTATACATCTAAGAATAGAACAACAAAAATACATGAAGCAAAAACTGACTAACCTGAAAGGAAAAATAAACAAATCCACAAGTGTAAATGAAGACTTCAACACTCTTTTCTCAGTAATTGATAGACCTAGTACACAAAAATACAGACAAACCCCAACTTACCATACTTTAACTTATGATTTTCCCACATTACAATGGGTTTATCAGGATGTAACCCATTGTAAGTTAAGGAGCTTCTGCTGACTTATGATAGGGTTATGGTTTCTACTCAATGCATATCATTTTTACGTCATCATAAAGTAAAAAAAAAAATCATAAGTTAAGACATCACAAATTGGAGACTGCCTGCTGTGTTGCCAGAATTAAATACATTTTTGACTTAAAATATTTTGACTTACAATAGGTTCATTAGGACGTAACCCCATAAGTCAAAGAGCATATGTACTTAGATGTAAATCACACAAAACCTGCACACAAGTGTTTACAATGGCTTTATTCATAATCACCCCAAACTAGAAACAACCCAAATGTCCTTCAAAAGGTGAATGGATAGATAAACTATGTTACATCCATACAATGAAATATTATTCATCAATAACAAGGAATGCTCTATTGATAAACAAAGCAACTTGTATACCTCACAAAGGTTGAGTGAAAGAACCCAGTCTCAAAAGTAATATACTGCATCATTCCATTTCATATGACATACTCTAAAAGGCAAAACAATAGTGATAGAGGACAATCAGTGGTTGGCAGAGGTTAGAGGTAGAGGCAAGAAGCTACAAAGGGATTTCATAAGAGAGTTTTTGGAGGTAATGGAAATGCTCTGTATCCACATATTGTTGGTAGTTACATGAATCAAAACATGTTAAAAGTCATAGAAATATATGTCATTATTTTAAAAAAATCAATTTTACTGCATGTTAATCTAAAAACTAAAATTTTAAAACAGAGAACATTAAGGAAGAGGATTCTGAGAAGATGGCAGGGTAGGGAGCACCAGGAATCTATCTCCACATCTAGACAACAATTGTACTGGCAGAATCTGTCTGATGAAACTATTTTGGAACTCTGGAGTTTATTGAAGGCTTTGAACTTCCAGGGAAAGGCTCAAATGATAAACTGCAGTGAATTTCAGCTCTTAGCATAGTATTAATAGCAACTACCTACACTCAGCCCTGTAGCAAGCAGCTGTTCATGTTTTCCTGGAACTACCTGAACACAGCTTGCAGGACCCAGGGTGGGCAAAAAAGACCCTGTCCCACAAATATGGGGGATCTGTGCTCTGATTGCTGACTGCAGCTTCTGATCACAGAAGTGAAGACAAAGAGGTGGGCAGCCATTGTTTTTGCACTTCCCCCATATTGTTGTAAGCTCCTCCTCTTCTGGATGAAGTGGCTTCCAGGAGATTTAGATTGCTGGCACCCTTCTGTTCTCCCTTTGTTTTTCATTTTCTTATTTTGGGAGCCAGACATTAAAGACTAAGAGATTCAAAAGCAAGTGCATATATGAGATAGATAAGAAAGTGACTGCACATGCACAGGAAAATGTGCAGGCTCATAAAAGACTTGAGAAGACTTTAAGTTTACACTTCAGGGTAATCTCTGACATGGAAAAAGACTACAACAATCAAAAAATCAAAACAGTAAATAAAAATAATAATAAAAAGAGCAAACCCTAGGAAAGGGAAGAATCTGATTTCTAGAGTTACCACATTATTAGATTCAAATATCTAGTTTTCAACAACAATAAGAAAACCTCACAAGGTATACAAAGAAAGTAAAGTATTACCCATTCAAACGGAAAAAGGTAAATCAACAAAAACTGTCCCTAAAAAAGAATAAATGTTAGACTACTAGACAAAGACTTTAAAACAATTATCTTAAAGCTGTTCAAAGAACTAAAGGAAGATGTAGAGAAAGTCAATGTAGAAAAACCATGTATGAACAAAACAGAAATATCAATAAAGAGACAGAAACCTAAAAAGAAACAAAAAAAGAAATTCTGGAGTTGAAACATACAATAATTGAATTGAAAAATTCACTAGATGGGATTCAAAGGCAGACTTCAGCAGGCAAAAGGAAAACATATTTAACTTAATGATAGGACAGTGGAAATTATTGAGTCTAAGGAACAGAGAGAAAATAGATTGAAGGAAAGTACCCAGAGCCTAAGGGAACCTTGAGACACCACCAAGTGGACCAACCTACATATGTGGGATTCCCAGAAGGACAAAAGAGACGGAAAGAGATACATAGAACGCTTGAAGAAATATTGGCTGAAAACTTACCAAATTTGATGAAAGATATGAGCATAAACATCCAGGAAGCACAAGAAACTCCAAGTAAGATGAACTCAAAGACACCCACACCAAGACACATTATAATCAAACTTTTGAAAGACAAAAATCAGGGGAGAATCTTGAAAGCAGCAAGAAAGAAGTGATTCATCACATACAACGGCTCCTCAATAAGGCTATAAACAGATTTCTCATAGGAAACTTTGGAAGCCAGAAGGCAATGTGTCAATGTAGTTAAAGTGCTAAATGAACAAACAAAAAAGCATGTTACCAAGAATTCTATATCCAGTAAAACTGTCTTTCAAAACTGAGGGCAAAATAAGACATTCCCTGGTAAACAGGAGCTGAGGAATTTTGTTGCCACTAGACTTGCCCTGCAAGAAATGCTCAAAAGAGTCTTACAGGGTAAAATGAAAGAACACTAAACAGTAATTTAATTCTCTATTAAGAAATAAAGATGTCAATAAAAGTAAATACATTGGCAATTATAAAAGGTATCATTACTGTAACAATGGCTTGTAATTCCATTTTTTGTTTCCTCACAATTTAAGAGATTAATAGCTTTTTAAAAAATTAGTCTCAAAGCTAGTATTATTATAAGTTAGGCATGTAAGTCCACATTTTTTTCTACATAATTTAAGAGACTAATGTGTTTAAAAAAATTATCAGTTTATGTTTTGGGGCACATAATGTACAAAGATGTAATTTTGTAACATCATTAACCAAAAGGGATGAGAACAGAACTGTTAAAAGAGAGCAGCATTTTTGTATGCTATTAAAGATAAGCTGATAAAAGTTCAATTTAGAGTGTTATAATTTTAGTATGTTAAATATGATCTCCGTGGTGGCCAGAAATAAAATACCTACAAAATATATGCAAAAGGAATTTAAACATTCACTACCAAGAAAAATTAACTAAGCACAAACGAAGACAGTAATGCAGGAAATGAGGGACAAAAAATCTGTAAGGCATGTAGAAAGCAAATAGCAAAATAACAAAAGTAAATTCTTTCTCATCAATAATTACTTTAAATGTAAATGGATTAAACTCTCCAATGAAATGACAGATTAGCAAAATGGATAAAAATCCAACTATATGCTGTCTATAAGAGACTCACTTTAGATTGAAAGACACAAATAGATTACAAGTGAAAGGATGGAAAAATGTTATTCCATGCAAATAATGAAAAGAGAGTAGGGGTGACTTTACTAATATTATACAAAATAGACTTGAAATCCAAAAAGCTACAAGAGACAAAGAAGTACATTATATATTAATAAAAGTTTCAATACAACAAGAAGACATAACAATTATAAGCATTTATGCACCAGACCATCAAAATATAGGAAAAAACTAATGGAATTGAAAGGAGAAATAAATAGTACTATAACAATATTTGGATACTTCAAATCCTATTCTCAATAATGGATAGAAGAATCAAACAGAAGATAAATAAGGAAGAAAATAAAGGACTTAAGCAACACAATAAACCAAGTAGATCTAACAGACATATCCAAAGCTCTCTACCCAAAAATGCCATACATATTCATTTCAAGTGCACATGGAACATTTTCCAGCATAAGCCATATATTTGGCCACGGATTAAGTCTCAAAAATTTGAAAAGATAAATATCACACAAAGTAGCTTCTCTGACCATATGAGACAAAAAGTTAGAAATTAATAGCAGAATTAAAACTGGAATATTCATGAATTTGTGGAAATTAAGTAATAATCTTTCAAAGTATCAAAGAAGAAATCACAAGGTAAATTAGAATATACTTAAAAATGAAGGAAAATGAAAACTTATACTAAAACTTATGGAACTCAGCAAAAACAGTGATTAGGAGAAATTTATAGATACAAATGCTTACATTAAAAAACAAGAAAGATCTAAAGTCCATAATCTAATTTTACAATTTAAGTAAGTAGAAAAAGAATAACAAACTAATCCCAAAGCTAAAACAAGGAAAGAAGTACTAAAGATTAGAGCAGAGATAAATGAAATAGAGAATAGAAAACCAATGGAGAAAATCAATGAAACCAAAAGTGGCTTCCTTGAAAAGATACAAAAAAATTGACAAATCTTTAGCTTGAAAGATCAAGAAAATAAAAAAGAAGACAAGACTCAAATTACTAAAATCAGAAATGAAAGTGGGGGCATTTCTACCAATTCTACAGAAATAAAAAGGATTATAAGAGAGTATTACTAATAATTATACATCAACAAATTGGATAATCTAGATGAAATGGGCAAATTCCTAGAAACACAAAATCTACCAAGTCTAAATCATGAAGAAATAGAAAATCTGAATAGGTCTATAACTAATAAGAAAATTGCATCAGTAATTTAAATCTGACAATGAAAAGCCCTGGAACTGATGGCTTCGACTGGTGAATTTTACCAAACACTTAAAGAAGAACTAACAAAAATCCTTCTCAAACTTTTCAAAAAAATTGAAGAGGAGAGAATACTTCCTAACTCATTCTATGAGGTTAGCATTACACTGATACCAAAGTCAAACAAATACAATACAAGAAAACTACAGACCAATATCCCTTATGAGCATTAATGCAAAAATCCTCATCAAAATAGTAGCAAAACAAATTCAGCAGCATATTAAAAGGATTATATATTATTAACAAGTGGGTTTATTACTGGACTGCAAGGAGGATTCAACATATGAAACTCAATCAATATGATACACCACATTAACAGAATGAAGGAGAAAGCCCACATAATCATCTCAATTGATGCAAATAAAGGCATTTGACAAAATTCAACACCTTTTCATGATAAAAACACTCAAAAAACTGGAAATTGAAGGAAAATAATTCAATAAAATCAAAGTAATATATATGAAAACCCACAGCAAACATCAAATTCAATGGTAAAAGACTGGAAGATTTTCCTTTAAGATTGAGAACAAGCCAGGGATGCTCATTTTTGCAACTTCTATTCAACATAGCTCTGGAAGTTATAGCCAGAGCAAGTAGGCAAGAAAAAGAAATAAAACATGTCTAAATTGGAAAAGAAGAAGTAAAATTAACTCTATTCACAGATGATATAATCTTACATGTAGAAAAGCCTAAAAATTCCACAAAAAAACTATTAGAACCAATAAATGAATTCAGCAAAGTAGCAGGATACAAAGTCAACACACAAAATCTAGTTACATATCTACATCCTAACAATGAACAACCTGAAAAGGAAATTATGAAGACAATTTCATTTGCAATAGCACCAAAAATGATCAAATATTTAGGAAGTAACCAAAGAGGTGAAACACTTGTATACTAAAAACTACAAAAAAAATGACAAAAATGAAAGAAATGAAAAAAGACATAACTAAATGGAAACACATCCCATGTTTATGGACTGGAAGACAATATTGTTAAGATATTCATACTACTCAAAACAATCTACAGATTAAATGCATTCCTATCAAATCCCAATGACATTTCTTGCAGAAATGGAAAAAAATCTTAAAATTCATATGGAATCCCCAGAGACTCTAAATATCCAAAACCATCTTAAGAAAGAAGAACAAAGATAGAGGACTCACACGTCCTGATTTCAAAACTTACTATAAAACTACAGTAATCAAAACAGTGTGCAACTGGCATAAAGACAGACATATATACCAGAGGAATAGAATACAGACCCTAGAAATAAACCCTTGCATATATGGTAAAATGGTATTTGACAAGAGTTCCTAGACCATTCAATGGGAAAAGGACAGTCTTTTCAATAATGCATGCTAAGAAAACTGAATATTTACATACAAACAAATGATGTTGAACATTACCTAACACCATATTAAAAAAAACTCAAAATGGATATAAGACCTAAATATAAGACTGAAACTATAATAAAACTCATAGAAGAAAACATAGGACAAAAGTTTGACAATAGTAGAACTGGCAATGATTGCTTGCATATGACACCAAAGTCATAGACAACAAAAGAAAAAATAGATAAATTGGACTACATGACAATTTTTAAAATTTATACAACAAAAGGAAATATCAATAAAGTAAAAGTGCAACTTTCAAAATCAGATGAAAATATGTTCAAAACATATATCTGATAGGAAATTGATATCCAGAATATATAGAGAATTTCTAAAACTCAGCAACAACAAAAATAATGGATTCAAAAATGGCTAAAGGGCCTTAATAGCCATTTCCCCAAAGAGTATATATAAATGGCCAAAAAGCACATGAAAAGATCCTGAACATCACTAGTCATTAGGAAAATGCAAATCAAAACTATAATTAGATAGCATCTCATACCCATTAATATTACTACTATCAAAACAACAGAAAATAACAAGCATTGGCAAGGATGTAGAAAAATTGGAACCCTTGCGCACTGCTCGTGGGAATATAAAATTGTACAACCACTGTAGAAAACAGTATGACAATTCCTCAATAAATTAAAAATATAATTACCAGCAATTTTACTTCTGGGTATATACTCAAAACAATGAGAATCAGGGTTTCAAAGTTGTATTTGTACACCCATGTTCATGACAACCTTATTGCACAATAGCTAAAATATGGCAGCAGCACAAATGTCTATTAACAGATGAATGTATAAGCAAAATGTGATATGTACAAAAATGGAATATTATTCAGCCTTATAAAGACAGGAAATTCTATAATATGTTACAACTTGGATGAACCTTGAGGACATTATGCAAAGTAAAATAAGCCAGTCACAAAAAGACAAATACTCTATGATTTCACTTATGTGAGATACCTAAGAGTAGTCAAAATCATTGAGACAGAAAGTTGAATGGTGGTCTCCAGGGCCCGGGGAGAGGGAGTAGTGGGGAATAATTGTTTAATGAGTGCAGAGTTTCAGTTTTACAAGATGAAAAATGTTATGGAGATGGATGGTGGTGATGTCTGTACAACATCATCAATATATTTAAATACCAATGAACCACACACTTAAAAATGGTTCAGATGGTAAATTTTATATTGCATATATTTACTACAATAAAAAAGTTAAGAAAAAAAGAGGACAATATCCTAGACATAACCATGATATTGGCACCACTTAGCACTTGCTCTATGCTAGGCACTAAGTTCCCTCTATGTATTAACCCACATGTGGAAAATAAGATCCAGTGATTTGCCTAATTCAGTATTTCTCATACTTCACCCAAGGATCTTGCTAAAATGCATATTCGAATACAATAGTTACTGGATGGGTCCTGCAATTCTCCATGGGATGCTGACGCTGCTGGTCCATGTACCACACTTTGAGAAGCCAGGGCCTAATGTTCCTCATCTACTAAGTCAAGATGCACAGTCTGATCATCAAAGATAGAGCTTCATTTCTTTCTATTCCACTATTGCTATCTCTAGAAGTTTTTTCCTCCTGCTGCTGTTTGATAGATGGCAACTCGGCAGTTAATTACAGGCTGCCAGTTCCAGAGCACAGTGCTGTTGAGCAGAAAACAGAAAGCACCCCTTTTCACAGTCAGCTCTCTACTCCGCTGGCAGCCCTGGCTATGGGTAGTTGTCTCACCCCCAGTAGATTTTACTACAGGTGCATGATGCTTCAGGATTAAACTTTTAAAAAATAGTGTGTTGAGACTGATAAGCTAGTTGTAGGCATCAGTGTGGCCCCTCAGGAGAAAGGAGAGAGGAAGGGAGAAGTGAACAGGCTTAGGAAAGAAAATGAATGGACAATAGAAGAAAGTGGATGCTGGAGGGCAAAAAGGTCTAAATTCCTTCCATAGGCTTCTTGGGAATGATTACTTTAATAAGGGAATCACAATCATGCTGCTAATGCTTTCTGGTTGGGAGCAAGCCGCAGCTGTTCAGGTGGACTGTTGAGTAGCGCCTCTGCCGAAGGAGCCTGATGATTATTTATTTGCATCACGGATCCCTCATTTTGCAGGCCTGGCTGTCTCAGCCTGCATGCTGACTGGCTGTCCAGACGTGGGCCATCGATGATGATGATGGATTTCTGAGTTAGCCCCATTTTCTTCCTCTGTGGAATGCTGTACACTCTGAAATCAGCATTCTGTAGGACTATGCATTACCCTCCTGCTCCTAGAATAGGGTGCCAAGGGCTAGTGAGAGGTTCATGTCAGCAGGGCCCAGCACATTTGAGCAAGGGGTCAATGAAGGGGCACTTCATTCTTGCTGGATTTCAGTTTAAAAGGATACCCTGGGTTATATAGGAATAGGCTTGTTTTCTTTTCTTTTTTATTCACTTTTTAAAATGAGATATAACTTACATACAATAAAATCAATCTTAAAAGTGCAGTTTGATAAAATTGTACATATATGTGTATGTTTATATATATATATGTATATATATATATATATGCTTTTGAAACTCTGTGTCAACCCCTAAAGACAGACTATCCCCAGCGCTCACAGCACAGTAGATACTAATGGGAATCATCTTCATGGTAATGAATCAAATTTCACTAGTTCTTGTTCCATTACCATTAATAGGCCCCTCTACAAGTGATCCTTCAGGAGGTGTTCTTTTTGTGTTTATGAAAGAGCCTTTCTCACTCCATCAGCTACCTATTCCAACATTATTGCTATATAACAAATCAACTCAAAAACCTCCATGACATCCAACTATAATATGTATTTTTCATGCAACTGGGGGATTGCATAAGCATTGGCTCATTTAGGCTTAATTCAGAGGAATAGTTCTCCTAGTCTTGGCTGTGCTTCTTGCACTTTTGAGCTAGATATTCTAAAAATCTAAGCTGGATTTAGTTGAAGTGACTCAACTCTGCTCTATGTGTCTCATCTTCTTTCTAGAGACCAATGGCTAGCCCAGGCATATTTTTCTCACATAATGGCAAAAGGATCAGAAAGTAGTCTTAGAGCTAGCACACAGTGTCACTTCTGGCTCGTGCTGCTGGCCAAAGAAATCACATGGCTAAACCCAGAATTAAGGAGAAGTATACTCTGCTTCTTGATGGCAGAGGGTGCAAATACAAGGAAGGAAGAAATATTGTGGCCATTAATGCCATGTACCACATTCACTGAGAGTTGCTGCTCTCCTTCTCTTATCAGGCATAAGAATCTTCCACCAGGTGCCACCGCTGCTCTGCACCATGGGCAGGTCCATTGTGGAGTCACCAGACCCATGGGAAGGCCCAAGCTGTGAGGAAGGAGAAAAATTTAGAGTCCTCCTCTTTGTTACAATCTGAGAGATGGATGCTTGTAACCTTGAGTCTATTAGAAACCTTAATAGAATGGATTTTACTTAAGGTCCTTCTCTCCATAGAAACCATTAGAACTGGGATGGGAATGAATTTAAGTGACACTGCCTAGGTATACTCAGAATTACTGCTCTGCTTTCCTCCAAGAATGTAGTCAAACTGGAGCCTGTCTTTTTCTTTTTCTTCCTAGAAGGACATCAGGAAATCCCATTGAGGTTGTACCAAGTTTCCTTGCTTCATTCACAGATATTCAACTATTGCAACATGATTCAGGTTTAAATTATATATATTTACTTCTCATAATGACTGTTTAGTTAATGGCCTTTTGTCATAATAGCTTTTAGGAAGTTATATCACTTTTAGGCCAACTGCTTCTTTTTATTATTCCTCTATTTTATTTTATTTTAGTATAATAATTTTCTCACCCCAAAACACACTCAATACACTATAAGAAGTAATATTTTGACATTGCATTTACAGGCAACGACACACTCACCAAATTAATTGACACATAACTTCTTAGAGTATATCACATGGGACAAATTAGTACTGTATGCCATGTTTGGATGAATCCAAAATGTTTTGCCTTGCACATGTAAGCTTAGAAAGAAGGATGAAGAGGTAGCATCTTCTTCTACAATTTTTCTCTGTTGTTCATGTTTCCAAGGCTCTCTTTTTCTTGGTCTTTATTTTGCCCTAGAAGTGCTTATCTATGCTATAACTTTGTTCTTAAGGTACTGTAAATTAAAGATAACCATAAGCCCTAAAAGACTGAAAATCTGGTGAAGAAAATGGTAGAGAAAAAAGAATGCAGTTTCCAAATAATGACTCCCTTACAACACTCCTCCATCATCCATCAATACTATCAAATTTTCTCTTCTTTCTATGGCAGGAGCTCTAAACTTTCATGACTTGATATTTTTTGTACAAATTGTATATATGTGCTTTCAAATTATTTACTATTCATATAAACTTGTTTTTATTGTTTAATTGATACATATTGTCTCTCTGTGGATATTGCTTCTTTATCTTAGGTTAAGATGAAAAACATAATTTTCCTCATTAAAATAAATGGTTTCTGAAAAAATGGAATAGACACATTTCACCTTATTCTTAAAAATCCTGAAAATACTACATGAAGCAAACATCAGAAGACACTGAAAATTAGAGAAAAGAAAAGTGGTCTGTTTAGGAACCTTCCTGATCGGGGGTTGCAGAAGCTCATGAGCCAGAAACAACAAGCACAGAAAAAATCAAATGAAAACAAAGTAATAAAACAAAATAAGTTCTACTCAGCCACAAAAAACAATGGTGATCTAGCACCTCTTGTATTTTCCTGGATAGAGCTGGAACCCATTCTACTAAGTGAAGTATC
>CAUYRT010055465.1:0-38157 GCA_963574885.1 Lepilemur ruficaudatus | reverse complement strand
AGAGTAGATTTTTGAATGTAACAAGATAAGTCAACTTGAGTGGTAATATATTTTGGGAAATCAGCTCACTACAAATTGTGACTGTAAACATTGTACTGTAAATGCTTTGTAGTTTTCCCCCAATAAAAAAAAAAAGAAATGGCATAAAGACAATGGCATAACTCACACTGAAAATAAGGAAGAAAACTCTTAATCCTGTCTGTTCCTATGAGGAGGATGGCTCAACCCTTCCTAAGTTATTTTCTCCTTCTTCACGAATTTTTTAGGAAAAAAAAGTTAACAAGCCTAGATAGGATTTGACTCTTATGAATTATTAGGAGAAATACTGAAAATAATAATCTAAGAGGTTTATCAAGTGAAAATTGAAGACCTATGAGGAATGATGAAAGTTATCATGATTTTGTAATTTCAAAACAAGTTTATTCCTTCTTTGCATATCTAGAAAAACATATAGATCTATAAATCAGTGATTCTGAAACTAAAGGAAATCAGTTAAAATTGTCATAATTTTGGTAAACTGATTTATTCAGAGGGTGGACTCTTTGATGTTAAGTGGTATCAGAACACTCCAGAATTAATCCTAGTGCGATAGATGTTTAAAAAATATTATATTAACATATAAACAGTAAATGATTTGATTTAATTGCTTCTAATGATAGATACTTTATAACAATTCCTGGTTTTTACTTTCCTTCTATAACAAATGTAGCAGCTCTCATCTATCCCTGGCATGATGGACCCAAACACAGAAATGATAATAAGATGAAGTCTGAAAGAACAGCTACCTACCTGTGGTCACCTGATTGCACGTAAAATTGAATAAAGGAGCTGATGGGGCATATTCTTTCCAGGATTGGAGGGATAGTTGTGGAGGGGATAGTTGTTGAGGTGGGGAATAACCAAAGATTCAAGGATGCTAAATATCATCACTGGTACAAAAGAGTTGGCCCTAAATCTCAGTGTAGTACAAGGTGATAGTCCTTTTCTTCTTTCTTTCCTTTTTTTTTTTTTTTTTGGAGACAGAGTCTCACTCTGTTGCCCCAGCACCACCACACCCAGCTAATTTTTCTATTTTTTTTTATGGAGACAGAGTCTTGCTCTTGCTCAGGCTAGTCTTGAACTTCTGAGCTCAAAGGATCCCTGCCCCCCACCGCTTTGGCCTCCCAGAGTGCTGGAATTAAAGGCATGAGCCATGGCGCCTGGCCCCAAGGTGATAGTCCATAATCCTTTGCTACTATAGGTGCTAGTTTCCACTCCGTTTTTGTTTTTTTTTTTCCATTTTGGAGTCTCAGAAAGTTCATAGGACAGAATATGTTTTTTCCTGCCCGCTGGCATTCACATTTTTTGGACCATTAGGAAAACCAAAGCTATGTCAACCTGGTAGGCTCAGGATTCAGCTATGTTATTCTACTATAGAATTCCCTGTCTCTTCCTGCTGTCTTCCCTCAGCCTGCCCCATCTCAAACTTTCTTCCTTTTATATTTGTAAACACCAAAGTTCTGACGCCTATCTTTTTCTGAAATATTTTAGTGGATTACCACTGATTGAGGCCTCCCTCTTTGATATATTATAGACTTTGTTTATAGAATGTCTTGAGATAGGGGCAAGGAGGCTCATAATCATTGTAACTTCCTTTTTTATTCATTGTTGTGGTAAAAAAAAAACATGAGTTCTATCCTCTTAACAATTTTTTTAAGTTAACAGTGCAGTATTGTTAACTATGAGTACAAAATTGCATGGCAGATCTCTAGAATTTTTTCATCTTTCATAACTGAAACTTTGTATTATACCTATTGAACAGAAAGTCCCCATTTCCCCCTCTCTCCAGATTCTACTACTTCAATTAATTTATTCTAATTGCTTTATTGAGGTGTAATTGATATAAAAAACTGCAAATGTTTATTTAATGTATACAATTTGATGGATTTGAACATAAGCATACACCTGATGATCAACATATGTAATAATAAACACACTCGTCACCTCTAAAAGTTTCCTCTTGTCTCCACCCTCCTCTTTTTCTGGTAAGAACATTAAACTTGAGATCTACTCTCAACAATTTTTTTAAGTGTACAATAGAGTATTGTTAACTATAGGCATTATATTGTACATACAAAACAATATTGCCAATAAAATCTTACACTGAGATGCTGGAAAAACTTGAATTTTGCTTTCTTCAATTATATTACAGTTGACCCTTGAACAAAATGGGTTTGAACTATGTGGACCCATTTTTATGTGGATTTTCTTTTACCTCTCCCATCCCTGAAACAGCAAGATCAACCCATTTTCTTCCTTTTCCTCCTCCTCAGCCTAGTCAAGTGAAGAGGACAAAGGTGAAGACCTTACGGTGATCTGCTTCCTGTTAATGACTACTAAATACATTTTCTCTTCCTTATGATTTTCTTAAAAAATTTTCTTTTCTCTAGCTTACTTTATTAAAAGTAAGATCTCTAGATCTCTAGAACTTTTTCATCTTGCATAACTGGCATTTTCTACCCACTGAACAAATCTCTCCCCTTTTCCTCTCCCCACAGCACCTAGCAACCACCATTCTACTCTCTGCTTCCATAAATTTGACAATTTTAGATACTGAACATAACAGAATAATGTAGTATTTGTCCTTATGTGACTGGCATATTTCACTTAACATAATGTCCTCAAGGTTCATCCATGTTGTCACAAATGGCAGGATTTACTTCTTTTTTAAGGTTGAATAGTATTCCATTGTCTCTGTATACCACATTTTCTTTATCTAATTATCCATCATGGATATTTAGGTTGTTTTCACCTCTTGGCTACTATGAATAATGTTTCAACGAACATAGGAGCACAAATATCTCTTCAAGATCTTGATTTGAATTATTTTCAATAAACACCCAAAAGTGGGATTGCAGGATTATATGATAGTTCTCTTTTTAAATTTTTGGGAAATCTCTAGACTATACTATTTTCCATGGTATCATTTTACATTTCTGTTATACCAACAATACACAAAGGTTCCAATTTTGCCACATCCTTACCAATGCTTGTGAAGTGACATCTCAGCATGATTTGGATTTGCAATTTCCTGATGATTGGTGATGCTGGGTATTTTCTAATATACCCACTGGACATTCATATGCCTTCTTATGCAGGAATATCTATTCATTTAACTTCCCTTTTTCTGACCCTTAGGCAGAAAGGTCTTTCTTCAAGAAAATGTCCTGGACCATTTTTTTAAATATATATTTGTCTTCAAGGTGCCTCAGGATTTCTGAGAGGCATAAGTATCCTATTGCAAGGAAAAGGTGTGGATGTTTTAACATGGGTGATTTTGTGGCACCTTTCTCAACAATAAAGAGAAAAGATTTTTTTTTCTCCAAACTAATTTACTAATTAACATATCAGTCATTGTTCAAACATGAAACAGAATTCCCCCCAGATGGTTCAAATAAGAAATATTTATGAAAGAACTACTTTAAGAAGTGTGGGCAGAGATGAAAACAATAAATAAATAAATAAAAATAAAAGGCAATGATGAGACTAACCACAGTGGAAAGCTATTGTCACCACTAGGGTTGAAGAGATAAAAGCAGAAGCTAGAACTAGCAGAGTGAGAGCTAGAACCATGGACGAAGTGTCTAGTGGGCTGGAGTCATGAAGACATGCAGCTGCTGCCAGAGATACTTCATCAGAGCAGGAAAGAAGTGAGGAACAAACACCCAAACTACTTCCTTCTGCCATCTGGTCTCCTGCTACTGTCTCATTGATGAAATCCAACCTGAGGCCAGCTAGTAAGGGGGCCCATTTGTTGCCTCCATCTAGTGTACAAAGCAAGGCAGAGAAAAGTAAAGAATTAACCTGGTTAGGCAACAGGGGAGCAAGCACAACTAGCTAATTCAATAACGACAATACACAGCAGGAATTTGAGACTATGCCAGGTTAAAAATATAAACCTCGTTTCAACAGCTTGAGGCATGCAAAATACAGCCGGCTCAGACTATCACACCTTCTTAGTGTCTCAGTGATGAAAAGCCAGCTTAGCTTATTCACTTGGTTTAGAGTTTAAATCTGCCAATTGACTCAGGTAATTAAGACTTCAGTGTTTCCTAAGAAAAAGGACCTACTGCACACGCTCCTGACATTCCAACCAGTAATGACTTGTGTCTTTTTTTAAGACTCAAGAAAAACAATTTTTATTTTGATAAGGAGATTTTCAAAACCCAGAAAAATTTACCCAAGTTAATGCATAAGTACAAAAAAAGTAATTAATTTTTATTTTCCAGTTTTCCCAAAAATAAAAAACAAAAAACAAACTCAATTAACCAAGGAACTAACCAACCAAAAAGCAAATTAAAAACCAGGTACAGTTGACCCTTGAACAATATGGAGGTTAGAGGCACTAACTCCTGTGCAGTTGAAAATCCAAGTATAACTTTTGATAATCCCAAAACTTAACTACTAGTAGCCTACTGTTGACTGGAAGCCTTACCAATAACATAAAGAGTTAATTAACACATCTTTTTTGTATATTATATACATTATATGCTGTCATACTTTAATTAAGTAAGCTAGACAAAAGAAGATGTTATTAAGAAAATCATAAGAAAGATAAAATATATTTACTATTCATTAAATGGGAATAGATCATGATAAGATCTTCATCTTTGTCCTCTTCACATTGACTAAGCTGAGGACAAAGAGGAAGAGAAAGGGTCTTTCTATCTCAGGGAGGGGAGAGGTAGAATAAAATCCATATAAAAATGGGCCCACACAGTTCAAATCTCTGTTCCTCAAGAGCCAACTGTAATATAACTGAAGAAAGCAAAATTCAAGTTTTCCAATGTCTAAGTGTAAGGTTTTATTGTTTTATTGGCAATATTGTTCCTGGAATTTAATATGAAAACTTATTGTTTTAGGTGGTGCTGAAATAACCAAAAAAAAAAAAAAAAAAAAGAAGAAGAAGAAGGAATATTTCATTTACTATTGCTATAAAAAATCACTCTGAAAATTAGTAGTTTAAGGCAATAAAAATCATTATTTTGACTATGAATCCATAATACTGACAGAGCATTGTGGGGATGACATTTCTGCTCTATTTGGCCTTTGCTGGGATGGCTCAAACGGAGGCTGAATAAGAGTTCTCTTTCAAGCTGGCTCACTCACATGGCTTTCAAGTTGGTCTGGCTATTGGCTTGATCAGCTGGGCTCTGGGCTGGGTGACTTGGTTCCTCTCCACATGATCCTTTACATGGGCTGCTTGAGCTTCCTCACAGCATGGTAGCTGTGTTCCAAAAGCAAACATCCCAAGAGAACCAGGAGGAAGTGCATGAGATTTTTATGAGTTAACCTTAGAAATTACATAATGCACTCTATTTAACAAGACTATCGCAAACATCTATCCACAGCCCCACTGCTATTTGGGAAGAATATCAAGGTCACATTGTATAAAGATATGTGGGATGGGAGATGTTGGTGTGGACATCTTCAGAAAATACAAGCTACCTCAGGGGAATATTGGACTTTGATTTACAAATTTTTCTTTAAGTGTTTTTATTTTATTGGCTCCAAGGAAAAATATCAGCCACCTAATTTCTCTGATTTTTACTCTGCCATTTCATGAGTTGCTTTCTATAGGATGAAATCTTTTCTTTTATTTAACAATATATGTGGTTTTCTGTGTAGTAACATTTTACTAAATATTAATGCTATCTTTGTGCATTTGTTTTATTCTTCTTTTTTTACAAGTCCTTTTTCTTTTTCTTATTTCTCTTTGTTCTCACCTCCTGCTTTAAAAAGAATAAAAGAGATTAAGCAGTGTTACAAAACATCAAGTTTCTAATTAGGTGAAGGATGGCAGTTCCTTAAGTGATATATATTTTTTAAATTAGTTATCTTAATCAAGAACATTTCAGCCTCTCTACTCCTCTCTTGCACTGTCAAGAAACATCATGACAGTGGTTAACATCTACCTAGGACTATGCTGGACATCAAAAGAAACAAAAGAGGAATTCCTGCGATAAAGACCTTGCAGGCTGGAACTTCACCATATTCAAAATTCTCAGCACCTATCGGGAAGTCTGACTCACAGCAGTTACTCAGTAGATGTCTGTCTAATAAATGAATGAATCTATAAAGAAATGAAGAAAGACGTGGCTTCTGTTCACCATGAGGTAATGAACTATTTGGAAAGAGCTCAATAATTTATAAGATAACAGGAAAGAAAGATGTGGTATAAGGGGTAGACTGACATGCCTCCAAAATCAAAGAGCACTGGAGGAGTCAGATGATAAAGGAAGCAGCAATAAGAAGAAGTATCCATCACTAACCTGAGAACTCAGATAGCATCTCTTCTTGGTCTTTTGGCTAAGATCAAGTGCAGAACTCAGATGACAGTGGCAGGGGCTGTGGAGATTGCTGAGGGGCAGGGTGGGTGGAGTGCAGACAGTGGAGTACTGAATCATAGGTAAAGGCCAAAGCAGAGAGCCATTCCCAAGGTGAAAGAGGATGGAGTAAAGACCTAGATTTAAGTCTCAGCCCTAACAGTGGTATGATGTTGAATTAAACTTCCTGAGCCTCAGTTTTCTTATCAATAACATGGGATAACAATATTTCCTATGTTGAGCAAAGTAGGCATGGATACACACATAATATTAATACCACACCATTTATTACAGCAGTGAAGTATCAGAGCACAAATCCCTCAGTTCTCATTACACCAAAAGATGCATGCATTGACAGAATGATATTGGGTTGGATGCCCCATGGTGAGTGTCCACTGCAATGAGTCTGCCCCTACAATGCTCTGCATATCAACAGAGAAAGGGGGCAGGGAGCATCTAGGTTAGTGTGTAACATGGAACTTCTGGCTCAGGAAGACAACCTCATCAGAAAGAAGGAGGCTGCAGAATGCAATTTCTGTTCTTTCTTTGTACCAGCTCCTTGTTAAGCTGCTGAAAAGAATCAGGGAACAAAAATCCAAGGGTCTCCAACTTTGTCTCTACTCAATCTACTTCTTCAGATTGCTGTAATGATTAATGTAAAATGCTTAGCAAAGTGTCTGACATATGATAAACTCTCAATAAACATTAACTATTATTGCATTATTACTGAGTTACTACTAGTCTCTTGAGTATCCCCTTTCAAATATAATTTGATGGCATTCATAGCAGAAATATGTCACATAAACATAAGTTAGAGAATATTACTATTGTTCGAGTTGTATTCGCTAGTGATTGCTAAAAAGCAACAGCCATTTGTCCCCAGGGATCTGTAGATTATCTAGGGATCAGCTGGGAGTGGACAGATCTAGGCTGGGTCTGGCTGGGTTTGGCTCAGCTCTGTACAGTATGTTTCTAATTGTCTTTTTAGGATCAATAGTAAGCCTTGGCGTGCTCTTCTCATGCTGTTGGAAGAGGCAACAAGGAACAAGCAAAGACATGCAAGAATTCTTGAGTCCTAGATTTAAAATTGGCATACCGTCACATTCACTAATTATTCGGTTAGTCAAAGCAAATATGCTATTTGGCCATATCCAAAGTCCATAGGAGGAAAAATACACTTAACTTCTTTAGTGGGAAGAACTACAAAGTCATAGTGGGGATAAGTGAGGCCATTAATACAATCTACCAAAATCATAGACTTGCACAATTCAGTTTGCCAGCAACAGAGGAGTCTATGGGTTACAAGGCCTTTTGCACAACTTCTAAAAAAAATAAGACAACATGGCCTTCAAACCTTTCTCCCTGCCTGGACTGAGTTAAAAAGTGTCCCCCTAGATTTCATGTCCACTTATAACCTGTCAGTATGATCTCATTTGGAAATAGGGTCTTTGCAGATGTAATCAAGTTACTGTGAGATCATTCTAGATTAGGATGGACCCTAATCCAATGACGGGGTTCTTTATAAAAGGAAAATTTGAACACAGGGATACATAGAAGAGATCATGTGAAGACACAGAGACACAGAAGACACAAAGGAGCATTCCGTGAATACAGAGGCAGAGATTGGAGTGATGTGTCTCCAAGCCAAGGAACACCAAGGATTTCCATAAACTGCCAGAAGCTAGGAGAAAGGCCTGGAACAGATTCTCCCTCAGAATCTCCAGAAGGAACTAACCCTGCCAACATCTTGATTTCATTTCAGATTTCTGGCTGCCAGAACTGTGAGAAAATAAATTTCTGTTGTTTAAAACCACCCAGTTTGTGGTACTTTGTTACAGCAACCCTAGGGATCTAATACACTGGCTATAGCCAGCCAAGTGACAAAAGGTGCCATCAGCCTTAAAGCACTCCACCATCTATGCTGCAGAATATTTTAAAACGCCAGGTACAATCTCAGCATTTCTTCACAAGTAGATTAATTTCCAGTCCTGTTTTTATTTGAGGCAATGTATTTAGATGGCTAGAACATGGGACTGAAATTTGAAAATCTTAGTCATCTTTTTTTTTCATTCTCCACATCTGGTCATTCACCAAGATTGGTCATTTTTTTTCATGAATTATACTTGAATTAGCCACCACTGTTACTATGTTACTATAGGCTCTCATTTCTAGTCCATGATACTCACTGGTCCAGTGCTATCACGGGGAACTTTTTAAAAGTTTAGAACTGGTCATATCACCATAAAACTTTGCTTAAAAAGAGGGATTTGAGGATTCCAAGTAAACTCTTGAGCATGTCAAATGAGACCCTTCATGGCTGGGCCCATGTGGACAGTATTAGTGTACCAGGTGCCCCGCCCTTGCAGGCATCCCGTGTTACAGACACACTATTATTTATCCTTGATTGTCAAACACCTTCCTCTGTCTCTCCACCTCTGCACATGCTATACTCATCTTCATTCTCCCATCTATCCCTGGCTGACTTCTATCATCCTAAGACCCAAGTTAGGCAACACTTCCTAGGGGAATAACTTCCTTGATTCCACTGGATTTGATTTAGCATTTTTTAGATCACTCTTTGTTCTAGCATTTTTTCCCACACTGTACTGTAGTTGTTTTCTGCTTTCCTATGTCACTCATGAACTACGCTAATTGAAGGCTTATTGTGTCGTCCATGTTTCTGTCCCCAGCACTTACTACAAAACAGTCATACCGATGTACAAAAGAGTCATGGTTGTTGAAAGAATTATTTATTCATCCATAAAAGTATTCCCCATGTCCATGGGATAATGTATTTAAAGATGCTTACACCCCCAGTACTACTTATGTCTTATATTCATGGTCTTTGTTGTTGTTGTTATTGTGTGTAACATTTTATTTTCTAAAAATCAGTAGAATCCTTATTTCTCAGTGCTTAAACTTTTTGAAGTATAAGATTAAATTGCATAAACAGTCTTTGTTTCTGTGGAAAAGCTAGAAATAAGATGTCAAATACTGTGAAATACAATTTTAACTTTTAAAGTTTTGCTGAAGAATATACCTGTGATTAAGACAGCATAAGCATTACATTTTTGTTTTTTAGTTATACATTTTTAAATCCGTGGTTTATAAGTTTAAACCTCTTGTTTCTATGCTGAATTATGAGATTTTTTTTTTTTTTTGAGACAGAGTCTCACTCTGTTCCCCGGGCTAGAGTGCCATGGCATCAGCCTAGCTCACAGCAACCTCAAACTCCTGGACTGAAGCAATCCTTCTGCCTCAGCCTCCCGAGTAGCTGGGACTACAGGCATGCGCCACCATGCCCAGCTATTTTTTTCTATATATTTTTATAGTTGGCCAATTAATTTCTTTCTATTATTAGTAGAGATGGGGTCTCACTCTTGCTCAGGCTAGTTTTGAACTCCTAACCTTGAGCAATCCGCCCGCCTCGGCCTCCCAGAGTGCTAGGATTACAGGCGAGTTATGAGATTTTTAACATTTTCCACCTTATATTTATTCTAAACATTTCTGGCTGTTCTCTCTCTCTCTCTCTCTCTCTGTTTAATGCCACTATTTTATTAAAATGTTTTCTTTGTGCAAAATTTATTAAAATTGTAATAAAATTAAAGTTTTCCCTTTAAAAAATATTTCTGCAATGTTTCTGATTCTATCTATATTTCCAGAACTTTTCCACTTTGCCAAAAAAGAGGTGAGGTCTAAATTCCCTTCCCTTGAAATTGGGTGGGTCCTTGTGACTGTCTCAGTGAATAGAGTGAGGCAGAGGTGGTGATATGTAATTCTGTAATGTAATACAGTTTACATCTGCCTCATCCTTTGGGATGGGACTTAGAATATGGCCATCATACTGTGAAGAAGGCCAGGCCTCATGGCTCTGCCAATTTTAAGAAGAACTGAAACTTTATCCTTCAGCTCTGTTGAGTTTCCAGCTCACAGCCAGCATCAATTTGTCAGCTATATTGGGAATAAATTCTCCAATTCGTAGGCAAGAGACCTCTGCTATGCCACACAGAATAGAAATGAGCCTTCTCCATCCAGACCTACCCAAATCACACATTTGTGAGCAAAATAAATGATTGCTATTGTTTTAAGTCATTAAGTTTTAGGGTGGTTTGTATAGCAATAGATAACCAAAAACTTGTTACAAATATGAATAATAAGTAGCCTTTAATTACTGTCTGGTCACCCTGGGATAAATAATAATGTGTGAAAGCTTGAGGAAGATCAATGTCTGGGCAATATCTTCAAAGGCCCATGCTGAGGAAACATTAAAAAAGGAAGGAAGGGTCTTTTCTCCATTTAAATGTACAGAGAAAAATATTTCTTAAGTAAACTTGAAGAGTCCATACATTCCAAATGCAAAAATTAAGAAGATATACAAATTGACAGATTTGGGGCTGTACCTATATCTGCATACCACCCAGGAGATGAGCTTACAAATTTAAAACCCTCACTAGTCTCAGAATTAGTTGGGTTATTACAATGGGAACTCTTTGATCATCTGAGAGTACCTATCTGATATTTTTTGCTGCCCTTTGCTGGATCCTTTAGTTAGGGGTCAGCGAATTATGCCTTGCAGGCCAAGCCTGGTCCCCCTCCTATTTTAGTAAATGCAGTTGTACTGTAACACAGCCACGCTCATTCATTTACTTATTGTCTGTGGCTACTTTCACACTAAAATGGCAATGCTTGAGTCATCATGACAGAAGTCGCACTGCCTACAAAATCGAAAGTGTTCACTTTTGGCCCTATGCAGTCAAAGTTCTCTGACTTCTGCTTTAGATGAATAATTTGGGGGCTTTACAGGAAGCCTGTCAGCTAGATTGGCCTGAGGAGAGCTCATTTCTATCATATCCAAATTTCTGGTTCAGAGAAATTCACAATTCTGGGGAGTGCTGTCCCTCGGAAGTTTCTTGTTCTAGAAAGGAGAAATAGGGATGAAGGTCAGAAGAAGCCAGGGAAGGCTGTACACACAAGCCTGGATGTCCAGAAGATCTGATTTAATCGGCAAGTTAGAAAGGAATTGACATATCTCAGCATGTTACTCAGAAATCTACTGGTTGTAAGTGACAAAATCCCATTTAAACATCAAGGAGTGCACCTCACTTCAAGTGTAGCTGGAACCGGAGGCTCAAATCATTTCACAGACAGTTTCTCTCCTACATCTGCTTTTCTCTGAGATGACTTTATTCTCAAAATGGTCTCAAGCGATCATGTTGCCCAAAGATGAGCTGGATGGGTACGAGCAGGAGCCTCTCGGGAAGCGGCTGGCTGTCCTGCTCTTGCTGGCACTGGTCCGGGAGGTCAGTAATGGCCCCAGCGTGGACGAGTCGCAGCCCCCAGCAGAGGAGGAGAAGGAGGAGTTGTACCGAGAGATTGTCTCTTGGTACCTTTGGGAGCAAGCAACCGGCGCCGAGGATGCAAAGCCAGTGGTCAGATCTGGGGCTGCCCCAGGAAGGTGCTAGAGATCTTGTGACATGTCAGGGACAGTGTGCAGTGCAAACGCTAGAAGGCCTTCCAAGGCATGCTTCGGAAACTGGACATCAAAAACAAACACGATGTCAAGTCTTTATCAGGAGTGATGGTCCATGTTTTCGGTGACAGTGTAACAAACTGGGGCAGGATTGCAACTTTAATTTCTTTTTGTGCCTATGTGGCCAAACACTTGAAGAGCATAAACCAAGAAAGCTTCATTGAACCATTAGCAGAAAGTATCGCAGACATTCTTTAAAGGATGAAACAAAACTGGCTAGTCAAAGAGACTGGAATGGATTCGTGGAGTTCTTCCATGTAGAAGACCTGGAAGGCGGCATCAAAAATGTGTTGCTGGCTTTTGCTGCTCTTGCTGGAGTAGGAGCTGGTTTGGCGTATCTAATAAGATAGCCTTGTAAATGCAGTAATTCTAACCAACAACAGGCACCAGAACCACACATGTCTGTGAAACCAAATGTATTTATGAAATTGGGCTTAAAGCTCTCCAGGCTGTAACCTCCAAGATTTCCACTCCAACAACCTAGCCAGAAAAGCAAGTGGCAAGAAGGTTATGGCTAACAAGAATACATACATGGGAAAAGTAGTCCCCCTCGATTGAAGAGTCACTGTCTGAAAGAATCAAAGTTCAGTTTCAGCAACAAGTAATAGAACTGACTGGAAGCCTCAGTACTGTACAACTAGAAGCCGGTTCTAATTTGGCTTGATTTGAATGATTCCTAGCTTATTAGCCTAGTAGTGGCCAAGAATACTTGACTTAAGGCTTAATAACCAGTAACAAACATGGAATATCCTCAAATTAGTTTCTTTCATACCCTTTTGTACTTTGCAACTTCAGTAGTTAGGCACCTATTCCTTACAGCTTTTCTATGCTAAACTTTGTCCTGGTCTGTTCTAGAGTGTGTACAGAACAAATTGATATAATTGTATGCAACATAACTAGGCAGGCTTTAATTTTCCTATCTGATTTTGGTTAAGTATTCCGTAGATAGGTTTTTCTTTGAAAACCTGGGATTGAGAGGTTGAAGAATGGAAATTAATCCTTTCACTTTGTTATAGGTAGGTTTTCAATAATTGAGGAGTTTTAAGGTTGGGGGGACTGATGACTTACAAATAATGGGCTCTGACTGGGCAACTACTTATTTGAGTTTCTTTCATTTGACCTAATTTAACTGGTGAAATTTAAATTGATTTTATGAGCTCATCTTTAAAGCTTTTACTAAAAGATTTTCAGCTGTTTCAAATGGCACCTGTTAGTGTGTATATAGAAGATCACATCAGGTGAATGGATGAGACGCATTTGATTCCTGGTTTGCTTAAGAAATTTTAAAATGATGGCTTGGAAAAGTAGGCTAGAGTCTGAACATGGTGCCATTATTAGGCTTGTTTGTTAAACACTTAAACACAGGTGCAAGCCTACTACATCAATAACACAAATACTTATTGTTTCATTTCTATTAATGATTTCCCCCCAAAATGGTTTAAATACAAGCAACCTAATAACTTAGCAAAAATAGATCATTTTTAGAAAAAGAAAATGGTCTAATATTATTTTCTTCAAAAAAATAAACATGTTCAAAATATGACAATTATATTAAGGATCCATATCAACAAAGACAATGTAGGAATAAAAGACTTTATACTTCGGTTGTCAGAATGTAATATCATAGTGTTATGTTAGAGGTATGATTAAAAGCACTGCAAATAAAACACAGTGGGTCTAATCCTTACTCAAATGTGATAAGGAATACTAGAAGAGGAGGATGTTTATGTGGGGAGAAGAATGTATTAGCAAGCTCTGTGACTATGAACAAGTAACGTATTTTCCAAACTTCAGTTAACCTGATCATAAAATTATAGGGATACTTAAATTCAAGAGTTATTGTGAGACATAAATAGTATCCTTATGTAAAGGTACTTTGTAATAAACAAACTGCTACATTAAAAAAAGAGAGAGAGAATCCCCTCAACTCTCAAGCAATTCTAAACTCACATTGTGCTGACAGTTAGCAATCTAGTGAGAAAGGTTTCACCAAAAGTCCTGGGAATGTATCCATCGGTCCAGCTTTAGCTACATGCTTATCACTGAGCAATCACTCTGGCCAAGATAATGAAGTCCTTTGATTGGCTTGGTCCTAGCTATGCATAGTCCCTGAACTTAATCACACTGGTTAAGAATGAAGAAGGGGTACTTCACTAAAGAAATTCTGGGCAAATATATACATATATTTTTAATATGTTCATCATATCTGCTCATAATACTAGCTTAAGGTTACTAGATAATCATAGAATGCCTAGTTAAAATTGAGCTTCAGAGGAGCAACAAATATGAATACATCTTTAATATAAATGGGTCCCAAATATTGCATGAGATATACTGAAAAAATTCTTTATTATTTGTCAGAAATTCAGATTTAACTGAGTATCTTGTATTTTTATTTGTTAAATCTGGCAATCCTATAACCAGCTCGAAGTTGTCTGCATCGATTCTGACCTAATTTTGGGCTGCTGTAGCTAAAACTCACAAGATTATTTTGAGAATCAATAAAAGTAATATTGGTAAAAGCATCTAGTAAATTATAAGTGCTATAGAAACACAAGAAATTGTTTTTTTTTTTTTTTTTTCTGGGCTGGGTTTTTAAAATTGTATTTCAGCCTTGGTGCTATCATGAGACAGTCAGGTACAGTACCATTGCCACACAATTCTGAACTGGAAGACACACGCTTTACCTGATAATTAAGGGAATTAACAGACTTGAGCTTGTACATGTATGATTTAAAATAATCTTAAATGATTTATTCTTAGAGCCAATAAAACAAAGCAATCAACATTTCTCAAAGACACACATACATCTTTTCTCTACCCCAGGTAGAACCGAGTTCAGTGTTGACAATCTGTAACTGATAGTGAATCTTAAACTTAGTCTTCAAATATTTCCAAGAGATTTGACTCATAATTCTGATTTGGAGTTTTAAAATCTGCTTATGTTCTTACTGCCAAATTTTAATTACTTCCTGTAGGGGATCCTTCTCTAGTTCCTGAAATTATTCAGAAGAGAGACATATGCTTGCTGGTAAACTGAAATAGCACTTTCAGCCACAATAGCTCTTGCCTCTTTTTTATTTTTTCCCTCCAACCAGTGAAGAATAAGGTCTATTTTCTTCTAGGGGGAAAAGGCAAAAGCTTTGCCTATTATCTATCTTCACTTCCAAAAGAGCCTCTTGTTATTCTCTTACAAAAATGGAGGGATTTATCTGCAAACAATAGCCAAAGTTAATTAAATAAAACCCCAGTGCAAGATTTTCCTGGAAAGCTGAGAAAATAGTATCTTTTACAACCTGGTTCCATTAAAGAGGTAAAGTAATAGACTCTATTTCAACAGAATAGCAAATTAAGTGGGAAAAAAACACTATTTGCATTCAACAATGTATACAGACACAACAAAGAGCTAAATAGTTCTGCACAGGCAATTAGGAAATAGGACACTATATAGTATATTAATTATTTCAAACATGTAATCACTGCAGGAAAGTTAGAGAAGAAAAGATGGGCATAGGGCAGAGTTATAAAGTTAGAACTCACACAGCATCCAGGGGGAGGGACCTTTGGGTACTAGAAATGGCTTTGACACTTCCTCATTGAGTGACTGTGAGCAAGTCATTTAAAACCCTGTGCCTAAGTCTCATTACTAAATGGGAATGGCATAATGGCTACTTGCAAGTTTATTGAAAGAATAAGAGATACACAGCTTTTGATGCACCTTGAAAACTGATCTGAGCTCTGGATTGTTTGTAGTTCTCCATTTCTGTTTATTTCTGATTCCTTCTCCTCTGTCCGAGACTTTTTTCAAATGGTTGATTGTCATTCATATCTAAGTGCCAGGCACTAAAAAGCACTGTGTGCAGGGATGATTATTTGTGAAACAGCCCTTGGCTGAAAGACACCCAAAAATCAATGTCTTGAAGGTCTTTGCTCAGGGGCTGTTCTGTTTTTCCAGAGAAAATATACCCAGCTTCTGCCTGGATGGGGATGGAGGTGGTGTATGCTTGGTAACTAGTAGTGTGGGCTCAGCATGCTTAATCCTCTTGTTTTTAGCTTTATGTTCCACATCCATCCTGTGCTTTTCCATGTTCCCAAGTTCAGAGTATCTCCAGTCTAACTTCTCAAGAGAATAAACTTGAGGTCTCCTTTAGGGATGAGGAGGGTAATATCCTGGCTGATCGGGGTCAAGAAATGATAAGCATATGAATGATTTATCTAAAGTCTTAATCAATATTTGGTCCATTTTGGATTTATGCATCCAACCAGCTTGCTTCCATATGTATCTGTAAATTCTTTGGCACTGCTCCCATGAAGAGGTGAAGTCCAATTTGCTTTCCCTTGAACATGGGCTAACATTGTTATGCACCTAACAAATATAAGATGGAGGAAATGACAATCAGTGACTTCAGAGTTTAAATTCTAAAAGGTGCCTATAGCTCTGCTTAACTCATTTCCTGAGACATGCACATTTGGAGTGCAGTGCCATCCTGAAAGAAGTCTGGCTACCCTGCACCTGCCATGCTCCAGAGGAGAGACCTCATAAACAGAGACAGATGCCAGAGTAGACCCAGTTGTTTTGTTCTCCATCCATTTAAGTCTCTCCAGCCCAGTAACCAGATATGTAAGTGAATGTGACCTTTAAGATGACTCCATTGCCAGTTGTGTGACTACAATCATGAGAGACTCTAAGTGAGAACCTCTTTCTGAGCCCAGTCCACCTCCGGAACCATGAGAATGACACTAACAAGTATAACTGCTGCTATTTTATATCACTGTGTTTGGGTGGTTTGGTGTGCAGGTGGAGGCAACCGTAACACTTAGAGTGTTCACCCAAGGACAAGGGGAATACCCCAGTGGAAACCCATTCTCTCTAAGGAGTGCTTGGTTCTTCCTCCATTAACTTTACAGTCTCAGGGAAGACACTAACAAATTCTCCAAATCACAGATTTGTCATTCAAAAAATGTGAATGATGATACCCTGTGAGCAGGACTTTTGTAAAAATTATGGGAAAACTCCAGGTACTACAAAACACTACATAAAGTTGTAAGTTATTATTGGAATTTTTATGATGACAAGCACTTCCATTATGTGAGATCACTGAGGGGTTTTCAAAAACTTGGTTAAGATTATGTCTGTTCTATGGTTAAGGTTTGGGGGGGAGGGAGGTTACTTCTGTCTAATCAAATTAATTTCTTTATAAATTATTGTATTTAAAATTTTGTAATTGCATTGACATGTAAAATCACTATGGGAAATTATTATATCTTCTCCATACTGAGGAAATTGTCAATTGTATCTAGGGGTAGAATGGTAGGGGAAATGTGGTTACGCTCGCAATGAAAGCCCTGTAAAGATTTGTGGTTGAAGATTGGATGTATTTTTTTAATGGAATGCCAGCATTTATGTCACCATCAGATTCATGCCTTGTTATTTTTAAAATTTAATTTTTTTTTGCAGTAGCAAGAAATAATTTGCAACAATTTAATGAGAATTTACAGGGCTCAGCAATCTTAATAACCAGTAAGTAGGAGTGGCAATATAGTGCGGCAGGTATACTCTAAATCCACAAAACTAAATGTGCCAGAAGTGATATTTTCCTTTTTTCTCTAATGCAATTTAATTTTTATTTTCAGCACCTGTTTTACCTTGCATGTTTTGGTGGAAAATTAATCACAGTTAATTTGTGCTTTCCTCTTATCCAGGACTGCATCTGATTTCTAAAGTACTAATGTAATCTTAAAACGTTGGGAGAGTGGTATGTTCTTTTATGTTAGCTATTGTTGCTAGACCTTAACCCTTAATTTTGAAAGATGACATTACTACCCAATGCAATGATTCTTAAACTTTAGTGTATATCAGAATCTCCTGGAGGGCTTGTTAAAACACAGATTGCTCAGCCTCAGCCCCAGGGTTGTTTCTGTAGATCTGGGGCAGGGCCTGAGAATTTGTCTTTCTAATAATTTCCCAGAGGATGCTGATGCTGATGGTCCTAGACCACCATTCAAGGACCTTTGGCCTTAAGATGAGATAGTTGGATCTGCCTACTTTACTGACAGCCTAACCTAACTTAGGGAAAACCCCCTGTTTCTTCTAGCTTTGGGCACCTGTAGCCTGTCCCCAGCCCTGTTGTGATTGAAATGTATCTCACCTTCTTCCTCACACTCTATCTCATTTCTCGGCAAACTTCCTCCAAATTAAGGAGAACCCCCATTGTTCTGTATCAAACACTAGCCAAATTGGAAAGGTGTTTCCAAGAGGATTTGAGGGGCAGAGGGAGAAGTACATTTCAGGATTTCAGCTTTAATGTACCTTAGGTCACGATTAATTTTATTTCATTTTATTTTATTTTATTTTATAACATCGGCTAGCTAGTTTCAGAAGTTACCAAAAAAAAAAAAAAATCAATAAAATGTTACCTGGGTAGAGAGAAAACTCTACTTTCCTTTCATCTATCTTGCTACCTACTCACATAGTGGATCATATGCCCCATGTTCCATTAAGCAAAAATATTAGTTTTGGGCAATGATTAGAACAAATGAAACTCATCTCATCACCCTTTCCTGGATCTGAAGCAACCACCTCCAAATGTGCCATCTCATTTTACTTTGTATCAGAGCAAGTGCTGGAGAAATCTTGAACAGTATAGGTACATTTTAAAAAAGTATATAGACTTTTTGGAACTTTGCTTCTTTGGAGGTAAGGGACACTGGCCACCCATGTAGCTGTGAGTTTCTCTCTCTCTCTCTCTCTTTCTCTCATATTCTCTGAAATCTATGGGCTGCAAATTTTATAACTTCTTTCTGTACATCCAATCCACTTATTTGATGACTTTCTATAGAATCTGATAGGTATGTATTGTGTGGTTTACTGGTTTTAAATATAGTCTCCTTTGGGGTATTCTGTTTGGGAGACAAATAAGAGAAAGATGAACAATAGCACAGTTGCTTGAAAATGAAAATTGACAAATTATCCTTCTGAAGTAAACAACTAGACCCCTCTTAGACACACACACACACACACACACACACACATGCACACGAGTGAGAGTTCCTCGGTGCTGAATCCTAGGTCCTCTTCTCTCTTTATTTAGTCTTGTCTCCAAGCTTGGTGAGTAATATGTGATATATGACTTTATTTCAAAAAAGATCACAGAATGTCTAGCATCTATGTGTTCTAGAAGCAAATTTATTAATGAAGTAGAGCACTGGTTTGGGAGTCACACACCTGGTTAAATTTCTGGCTACGCCACGTTCAAATTATGCAAACCTGGCCAAGTCACTTAATGTGTCTTTGCTTCATTGAAATGGGGATATTAATTCCTGTCTCTGAGGGTGTGGGGATTGGTAATGTATGTAAAGTACTTAGCACAGTACCTGCACAAATACTCAACAAATTATTGTTGCTTACTATTACTCCATGTATTCTGTTGCTTTTTCTTTCCCGCCACTTTTTATCTCCATAGAGATGAAAATCTCCTTTTCCTGGCCACTAGGTGGAGAAAGCAAGCCTTCTATGGTAATTGAATTAAACGGGCCAAATGCTACAGAGATTTAAGAGAGAAAAACAATTTTCCCCCTTCCTGTTTTTCAAAACTTTAGATGGCATGAACAGGCAATCCAGAGAGATGTTTGCGGAGTTTTTGAGCAGTTCACACTGAAAGTGTTTGTGTTTTAAGTGTAGTCATGACTTGAGGCACTAGATTTCACTCAAGGATGGCCTAGGCAAATTAAGAAATTCTAAAGTCACTTTTTAGTACCTTCTCATCCTCCATGCCCTAATCTCTTCTGAACTGCATTTCAAGTAGGCACCTGTCAGGTATTCTTTTCTTTTTGAGGTATTATATACTGAGTGATTCCAAGAGACATTTGCATTTTAAGATGAAATTCCTTGATAAGTTACCTTTCTTTGATCTGTAATATAATAGTAATGAGAATCCACTGGGCTCACTTCATAGAGCTGTTTTGAAGATTATTTAGTTAATACAGGTGCAATCCCATAGTAATCTCAAAGTTCACATAAGTAAAAAGTTCCATTTATATTGAAAACTCCAGAACTGTTCAGATAGCGAGGAAAGAAGCCACTATAATAAAATTAGCTCGGAACTTGCAGGCATGGGTCTCCTAAAATCCCACATGCATGTGGACTCCTAGCAGGCCAGATTTGCTACCCTTATCTCAGTAGTCTTTCCCAAGGACAGTTTGCTACATTTTTTAAAAATAATTTTATATCTAGTGATTTCACACTCCCGATTTTAAAGATCCTTTTCTGATATTTTCTCCCCAATTTTTGCCTTTAAGGAAACAAGATGAGAAGTTCAAAAAATTGCTGAGAAATATTCTGTGTGAGGTAATAGGAAAGGATACCACTGAAACTTTGATGTTAAACAAGTTTAGGTGATAAGAGGAAAGGGGTCTGTATTTATGGATATTTGCATGCATTTCAAACAAACGAAATGTTCTTGGAGATGTTCCACATTCGCCACTGTATCCCCACCTCGTACTGAGCCTGTGGACGTTGCAGGTAAATATACTGTAGCTCCTTGCAGCACAGGCTCAGGTATTGCTTCAAGACCCACATTACGTTCCTTGCCTTATGCTGCTCATTACTCCTTCTCACCTGGTTCCAAAGTCTTTCTTTCATTTGCTTTCATACTATGTTTACCTTCCCAGCACTGACCCTTCAGATGAACAACTATTTGGAATGTTAACCCATTCTATTAACTAGGATCTCTCCAGGAATTATCAGCTCCAAAAATTACAGCTACCACCTTTAATATCTGAAACCAATTCCAAAATTCTATATTATTCCAGGAAAGTACCAGATGACCCCTTGTATATGAGGGCACTCAGAAAGGAACCATCCAAAGATTTTTTAAATTTTTACCCATACTTTCACTTGCAAGTACAAAATTATGTGAAGGAAAATACCCCCAAGTTGCATACCAACTTTTCAGTATGTAATTGATGTAATTTTATTGCAAAACAAATCATCTTATATTTTTTAAATAGTCATCCTATTTGCTTTTCTACTAGTGCTATTGACAGGTACTTTTGTTATTTTGGTTTTCCTATGTTATTTCAGAAGAGAAAAGGCTAGGGAGGAATTTTAGTTTATGTTCACTAAATTCTTACTCTAGGACCAAACAAAAGTTCCTACATGCAGCCAAGAGCATGACTGGAATCTTGGAATCTGTTTCATTTACATGTGATTTGAAATAGCACACTTAACTAAATTTACTAATTCCAGTAAATTTCTAATTAGTAATTTACTAATTCCAGTAAATTTCCACTAAATTTACTTTTAGTGTACCTCATAGAATAATCATTTGTGCATAATTCACACAGACACACACATACCCCTCAGCATGTAAGACACAAATATAAGCTCTAAATATAAATTCCATATTTTTTTCTTACAACATTTTCTGATTCTCAATTTAGAGTATCAGCTTTTGGTCAACATTTTCCATATGCATAAGATACTCATATATGATATTAAATGTCTTATGTTGGTTTCCCCCAAAGCAGGCTCTGAGACAAAGATTTGAGTGCAAGCAGTTTATTGGGAAGTACAAGAAGCATCGGTAGGTAGGTGAGGGGTAGAGAGATACCATGGAGAAAAAGTGAACAATAAAGGGTATATTCATCCTGTAGAGAAGCTCTGGAAATGATGCAAATATACTCCTCAGTGTTACCTGGTGAAGGATAAGGAAACTGGGGTATTTACATTCCTATACTCTTGTCGGTTGTTGGTTAAGGGATTCTGCAGGGGAGAAGAGGTTACTTCTCAGCCTTTCCTGTTAACCTTCCATGTCAGCACGGTTGCCAAATACAAGATCAACACACAAAAAATAATCACATATTTATATACTAACCATGAGCATGCAGAAACTAAAATTAAAAACATAATACTATTTATAATCATTTCAAAGAAAACAAAACACTTAGGTACACATTTAAGAAAAATCCAGGTTCTGTATGCTGAAAATTATAAAATGCAATTAAAAGAAAGAAGAAAACACATTGTGTTCGTGGATTGGAAGGCTCAACACAGTAAAGATGTCAATTCTTCCCAAACTTAGTGCAAATTTAGGTTTAGTGCAATTCCTTTCAAAATCACAGCAATATTTTTTCTAGACATAATCAAGATCATTCTAAAATTTATATGGAAAGGCACAGATGCTAGAATAGGTAAAGCAATGAAACGATGAAAATAAAGTAGGAGAAATCACTCTACCCAATATTAAGACAGTGACAGTAATCAAAACTCTGTGGAGGGATAGAACCCATAGATCAAGAGAACTGGATAGAGAACTCCAAAAAACACCCAAACAAAAATACTCAACTGATTTTTTAACAGAAGTGCAAAGTATTTACGTGGGAGAAATAAGGTCTTTTTGACAGAGGGTATGTAGAAGCAAGAAGAAATATATAGACTAAAAAACAAAACCAAAAACAAACAAAAAACTCCATGGTCTTAGAGGCAAAATGTAAAACTATAAGTAGTTGAGAAAATAATTATTCCTCTATTTTGTACTGTTCCTTTCTCACCTCTTGCCAACATTTTAATTTGACTTCATTTCTTTTGAGAAGCAGAATACAGCTGTGGCTAACGGCTCAGGCTGTGGAGTTGAAACGTATGGATTTACATCAAATGCTTGGGTTTGCATCCACGCATCGTGGCTCTTCCATTTACTAGCTCTGTAATTTTGAGCATGTTCCATCAATCTTCTGTCTGAAGTTTCCTAATCTGTAAAATGGGAATAATGACAGCAGACCTTATTTCAAAGGGAAGTTAGAAAAATTAGAAGGATTAAGTCAGTCAGCTTGAAAGCATGTAGAATAGTACCCAATATATTGTAAGAACTCTGTGTTCATGGTTTTCCAATATTTAATTTTGAATATTTTCTTACAGTATTCATTAGGAAAATGTTTTCCAAACCCATCTGCCAATGGCTTATTGATCTAAAGCAATAAGAACACTGCATTAAACCCTGAATTTTTATCACTTGTATACACAAACAGGCTATGCAACATAGTTGGACTTGTTTTGTATTATTTTTTTAAAGGAAGCTGTTTCCAATTCCATTTTTCCCATGAAATGGCATATTTGGCTATTAGAATAAGCTCATAGACACCCATCTGAGATGTTAGCTTGGTACAAAGAGCAGAACTGGTTTGAAATAGATATCAGAGTGGAGATAAAAAGTGAGTAAAAGATAATGTAATTATGTGCAAAGATGAGGACAATTCCAACAATAATGGTACTTTAAAACATAGGTTATTGGGTCCTGCACAGTGGCTCACACCTGTAATCCCAATATTTTGGGAGGCCAATGCAGGAAGATCACTTAAGGCCAGGAATTTGAGACCAGTCTGAGAACATAGTGAGACCCCGTCTCTACAAAAAATAAAATAAAATTAGGCAGGCATGGTGGTGCATGGCTGTAATTCTCAGTTACTCAGAAGGTGAGGCAGGAGAATGCTGGAGACCAGGAGTTGGAGGTTGCAGTGAGCTATAGTCGTGCCACTGTGCTCCAGCCTGGGTGACAAAGTGAGACCCTGTCTCTACCTGTCTCTAAAATCCACACACACACAATAGACACACACACACATACATGTAGGTATATATATAAATAAACATATGGATAGAGGTTATCTCCCACCCATATTGGAATTGATATCTAAAGCTTATAATGTAAGACATTTAGCCCCTAAATTAGCATTATCTTCCTGGTTCTGAGAAATTTTGTTTTTAAACTAGGAATCTGTTTGCTGAAGTAACCTTGTTCTTTTCAGTATCTATCAAAAACTACGAGAAAATATAATGCATTCTTATCACATGGTCACTTTCAAATGACTATTCAGTCAAAACATTTAGGGGTTTTTGTTTACACTTTCTTTTACATCTATTTAGTCAAAATGTATGCCTTGATTTCATGGATATTCTGAAAGTTAAGTTAAATTCTTTTTTTTTCTTTATTGAAGAATACTTTACATATTTCATACTCAACCTAATGCCTGACTCTTGGTGGTCTTTCTGGTATTTGCATAGTATTTTCTTTTCTAAAACACTGACCTGTTTCAAAATTATTTGTGCATTTATCCCTTATAAATCTTTTATTCTATTCACTCATACTATTATCATTACTAGTTAGGTATAAGACTATTTTGTCTTATTTTTAAAATTTATTCTTCTATATCTGTGCTGTTTTGGTTTCTTTCAGATATTTTAGAACTGGCATCATGTTAACAGTAATTTACTATTTTGTTGGGTCTTGCTCCTACTGCAATCACAAAACTGAACTAGATAATCTGCTGTCAATTTGGCACTACCACAATTCTCTAAGGCTGGAAACTGTAGTTCTCGGAATCTGCTATGTATGGTTCCAGATCCATGGTTGCCAATGAAAGGAGCTTGTGTCAAATTTGAAAGGTAGGGCCGGGCATGGTGGCTCACGCCTGTAATCCTAGCACTTTGGGAGGCTGAGGCAGGTGGATCGCTCAAGGTCAGGAGTTCAAAACCAGCCTGAGCAAGAGCGAGACCCCATCTCTACAAAAACTAGAAAGAAATTAATTGGCCAACTAAAAATATATAGAAAAAATTAGCTGAGCATGGTGGCATATGCCTGTAGTCCCAGCTACCTGGGAGGCTGAGGCAGAAAGATTGCTTGAGCCCAGGAGTCTGAGGTTGCTGTGAGCTAGACTGATGCCATGGCACTCTAGCCTGGGCAACAGAGTGAGACTCTGTCTAAAAAAAAGAAAATTGAAAGGTGGAAGCAATGCAGAAATCATTATTTTCTGGAAGAGGGTGCAGCCAGATGTACAGGGAGACAAGAGTTTCACAGCAGCTTCCTGGTGAACTCCAGAATATGACCCCCTTTGAAGGTAAAGCAGATGGTGTGAGCTTCTCAGTGACTCTCGAAAGTTGCAGCAGCCTCCAGACAAATTCTAAGGCATTACCAAATTTGATGTTTCAGACTGAAATCTTCAGCATCAGTTCCTCTGATTTTTGATGGAATGTCCCCTGGCCTTCCATAGTAGCTTCCCTGCCACTCTTCTAACTGTCACATAAGCCCCTAATTCTATAATAAATCTGTTACGCAGTAAGACCTCACTTGATATCCTCCATAGATTCTTGGAAACTGTGACTTTAAGCAAAACAACGTATAATTAAACCAAATTTACAATAGGCCAATTGATATAAAACATCACCAAACTCCTAAATACAGACCCAAAACACTTCCAGTGTTAAACATTGAAATAAATGTGAGCTCCACATACATTTAAGAAAGATTAACAAAAACAAGTGAGATAATCATTTACCCAACTTTCAGTGTGTTCGTGAGTGATAGCAGTTGCAGTGGCAGTGAAGTAAATAAAATAATAAACGTTTTCAAAGCAAAAATTTCCAGGAGTACCTCCTACCACCGTGCAGTTCAAAATTCAAAAACCAACAATCACAAACACGGCAGGTTGACTGAGTGCTTTCATGCCACGTGTTTATTGTTATGAATTTGTATGATCACCAAAGATTTTACAATTTTTTATTTGACAATAATTTGTATTCATTTATCCATTCATTTCCCAGCCCACTTATTACAGTTCAGAGTCAGTTAGCCAGAGCCTACTGCAGCAACTCAGGGCCAAGGCATAAGCCAGCCCTAGGCAGGACGCCATTCCACTGAGAACTCACACACACCCACACTCTTTAGACTGCGACCATTCAGCCCTGCCTATTCACCTAATGTGCACCCTTTTTTGGATATGGGAGGAAACCTGGAAAAAACCCACAGACAGTGGCCCCTGCTAGGAATCAATTATTTTTTCCTCGTCAATGTTATAATGAAATGACATTGAGCGAAAAAACATTGAGGACCTGCTATACTCGGAATTCGTAGAGTGATTTTGTTTACTTGACTGAGCTTTAGCTGATACAAAGATCTTTCACACCTTGAAAATAATATTCCACATATTTCTGAGAGTCCTTATCACGTATCCCAAGTGAGTCCATGAAAGTCTTTTCTGCCTCATGACACCTGCCTATTGCTCTTCTCTTGAGGATGCCTCATCACTCCCAAGGTTGCCATGCCTGCTAGGATGCCCATGGCCCCGGTAATGACCGTGCAAAGTCAGACATCTCCAGAGAGCTGCAAACTGCTGAGTATGACATCTTTAAAACCCGTGAGGTGCCAGGGCTAAACAGCAACCGATGCAGAAACAAGAGAACGCCTCCATTCCCTCCATTTAGTATCTAACTTCAACACTTAAATGCCAAACAGTTCTACCTATGTCCAAGTGCTTGACAAAGTCACTCGTCATAATATCACCTTTGAATTCTGCCTTTGAATTCTCTTTGGGGGTTAATGTGTTTCTGTGGGAATAAGATACTGTATTTCAAACCCTCTGTCTTTAGAAAACTGCCCATCCCAATTCTTCCACCATGGAAAACTACTACACATAGTAACTTTAGTCAGATTTGCCATATAAGTCTTCCCCGTGTGGCTAGATAAGTCTCTATTACAGCATTGGGCAGAACTTAAGCTAGATTGGTGCCTCCACTATGTGAATATGGATTATTGATTATTTGACTTCAGTGTTTAGAAAATGTAGGATAATATTAAAAAGAAACCTATGGTGTAACGGTCAAGACTAGAAACTTTAGAGCCAGACTGCCAAGGCTTGAATGACACCTGAACTAGCAAGGGCAATATACGTAACCTTAACATTTGTACCCCCATAATATGCTGAAATAAAAATAAATAAATAGTTAAAAAATAAAACAAGAAAGAAAGAGAGAGAGGGAGGGAGGGAAGAAGGGAGGGAGGAAGAAAAAAAGAGAAGAAAGAAATAAATCTCTCAGGTAAGAATGTCCTCTGGAGTCAGGTGGTATGTAAAAATTGATCACTAAAAATTATCCTCATCCCTTTCCTATAGTCACTGCAAGTAGGACCTGTCAATTTGCTTCTCTAATCAGCTCTCAGATGATGCAAGTGCCTCTGGTCATTGTACCACAGCTCGAATGTCACGGCCTTAGACAGTGTGCTTGGATTCTTAGCTGTTAAGGAGAGCGACAACAAATGATGCTCTAAATATAAAGATGTTGGACATTGTTCTCCTACAGTCGATCACAAACACAATTCATAGTATAGTCAACGTGAAAATAAGTGGGAGAGATGTGCATGGAATCTTGAAAGAGGAGAATTCCAAAGAAGGGAAGAAGGGATGAGGAAAGAATGATGGTGGAATAAAGAGTAGTTCAGACTTGCTGGAGGGGAAAATCAGGCAGGAAGGGCCATCTGAAACCAGATGTTGACTTTTTAATATATCCCCAGACCCTGGGTTGAAAGAATGGGGCATACATACATTCAATAAACCATGTGACTATTCACGATCCACACTAATTGCGTGTCAATTAGAGAATCATTTTCATGGCCATGTTTCACACTTGTAAACTGAAAGAAAAGTTATATTATTTAAAGATTCATGTTTTATTTTATCTTTTATTTTTAGCTTGAATTTTAAACCTAAGTTGTCACACTGGAAATTGCAAAGGTTAAAAAAAAATGTTTCTGTCTTCTTACTTTCATGCATAGCTGCTAATATACATGAAGGGCAAAAACCATTTTTTAATATATTTCAAGAGCACCGCCTGGGTCATAAACACATAGTCATCTTAGATGTTTTCCTTCTGTCCTCTATATTCAGTAGCATGAATACATTTTTGTTACTATTACTATAAAAATTTATGTAGATGGTAGCATATTGTTTATAGTTTATAGTTTATTTTCCTTCGCCCTTAATACCACCCCACAAATTCCTTTTTATTTGTGCCCTAAGGCCCTCTTATAGTAGACTTAAATTACCCCCTATAAACTTTAAGCAAAGGCTAAAAAGTACTCAACTTTTGAGGCACAAACTCCTGGCTAAAGTGAAAGACAAAAAAATTTAGATGCAGGCTTGCTTAGAAAACTTTCCTTCTCCCGAAGATGAGTGGGAAAAAAAATGACTGGGGCTTGAAAAGAGGAAAAAGCAAGGGGCCATTTGGAGAGGAGAACATGAGACTGAGACACCTGGGACAAGCACTGAACTGATACTGAGAAAGCTGAGTTGTCCTTCACATCCCCCCACTCTCACCCCCGTGAGGACCGTGTCACCATCAGTAGGCCCCATCTGTCAATCATCCCATTTGGAACGATTCTGCCAGTCTCTGTCTTTTTCATTCCATGAGAACACCCTTCTTTCCCATCCAGGACACACATATGCAGCCCTCAATGAAGGTAGGGCATGCTAGATAGTTTCAATTTTCCCCTCCAGATCCACTCCTCTATCTTGTCACCTGTCCAAAGAGGCTGCCCTGAAAGGTGCATGCATCTACAGCTCCCTGACTTCTGTCTCTTCCTTGGGTGTGCAGACACCAGCAGAAGATTGAAGAGTATCAGGGTATGTGTCCCTCTGGCCCCCTCCTTGCTGCGTTGCAGTGGAGTGCCTGTGGCTTTCTACTGAAGGTCACAGCTTCTGGCAGACAGCCCACACTATATGTGATTGGTAAACCTCCCCTTTCCCTTGCCACTTTAATAGTGGCGCTCCGCTGTTACTAGCCCTAGGGAAAGTGCAAGATTCCCTGCTAGTTTCTCTTAACACTGTACATACCTTTGACTAATCCCTTTGCCTAGAGATTTAGGCATCTCTAAAGATGAGAATAGCATGAAGGGAGAGTCTCACCCCTGGTTAATGTGTAAATATTTCCTTGTAGTTTAGCGTCTCAGCTAGTGGAGAGCAAAAGCCCTTGATACATTTACAGCTCATTAGATAGATACGTTTCTTCAGAATAAAATACGTGTAAAGCATTATCTAGGCCTACAGATTTAGGCAGTGTAGAGGATTGGCAAAATTTTTAAAATCACATATGTGCTTCTAAGGGCCTTAAAACTTAGAAGACAAATATGCACGCATGAAATGATGTGTGTGTGTGTGAGAGAGAGAAATAATGTAAGGAGTGAATGTATTAATAGAAGAATGGGGCTATTGCACCTGGGAAGGACAGGGAAACTGCTGAGTTTGCACCGAGACCTAAGTTCCCAATCAGGACAAGGGTTACATAGTAGATGCTAATTGGTGGTGTTTAAAGAGAACTTCGGTGGGCAGTGAGCACTGGGCAGACCTTCCCAGGAGTGTGGCTGATGAGAGCTCGTCTGCAGATCTTGGGGCCAACACAAACAACAGGCTACTTGGGCTGTTTAGACACAGAGGAGGGAGGAAAGGAGAAAGGGTGGCCAACACAATTTCTTACAATTTATGAAAATCAATGCCAATTACTATAGAACTTCTCTAGTAAAAACAAAAGCTAGTAAAGGCAAGTTGCTATAAAAAGTCAGTGTCCAACCTTCTTCTTTCTTAACACTTCTCTGGTAATTCACGTCTCTTCACCTCAAACTTTACCTAATATTTACTTATTTCACTCTCCTCCTCACTGGTCCCTCTAACTGAAGAAAGTTGCTTCTTTATTCTAAAGTTAAACTAATGCTTTGGTTATTACTCTGTCGGGAAAGTAATTTTTTTTCCTTCCATCTTCAACATCTTTTTTTTTTTTTTTTTACCTATAACATATTCTATTCTTCTATTCTAGAAATACTGTTGATATTTCCTTAACTCTCCTCAGTGTCATCCTGTATTTTTGACTTCAGAGATTCTTTCTTTTACTATTTAGGCATATTCATGTATTCATTTAACAATTGCTGATTGATCAATTACTATATTCAGGACACTGTCATAGACACTGGAAATGCAGATGGAAACAGACTATAAATAAAACAGAAATGAATAATATAATTTCAGAAAGTGATAAATGCTTTCAAGAAAATAGTCAGAGGAATGTCCTGAGAAATGACAAGCAGAGGTGTTAGAGCTACTTTAGTTGGGATTCTGAGGAAAACCCCCCTAAGGAGGTGATGTTTGGGCTGGTACCTGAGTGAGGAGAAGAAATTGGTTTTGTGGATATCTGGAGGAAGAATTTTCTAAGTAGAACACATCCATAAACACATATGGACAGAACTATATACACATATGTATTTATATACACCTCGGGATATGCATTTTCATTTTGACCTTGAGTTTCCAATACTACTTGTTAAAGGAATTTCTCTTCAGTACCCATTTCCCTGGCTCTGTGTTTCCATAGTAACTTAAGACAGAGACTAATCTGGTTTATATTGTCTTAGAATTTGTCTGATTTCATGTTGCCCAGGGGTAGCCTATGGGAGGTGGAGTAATGCATGCCCCTGGCCAGCCTCAAAATGGACAGTATAGACAAGGTTATATAGGAAATATAAAATCCTCTTTAACCCCCAAATAGACAATCTCTTGTCAACATAATTCTCCTCAACTCCTCACTAACAAGAAAAATTACATTATTGGATAGGAAAATGGAAGACCTTTAAGGCAAAAATGAGAAAAATCAGTCTGACACTCTAAACTTGCTCTTAACTCTGTTACCCCTGTAAGAAACCCTCTCATTATCCCCTTTTCAGCTCTGGCATCTTGTGATATGGAGCCTATAAGCACTGAAAGATCCAAGTTATTTTATCATCTCGGTAGGAATGATGTTCCTGTGTCTTCTACCTCCTGCCCAGGTTCAATAGATCAGATGTTATTTTAAAATGCATTGGTTTTACCTTTCTACCCAGAGAAAGGTGAAGTCAATTATTCTAAGACAAAATGGTATTGCAGGAAGATACAGGAGTCCAGGGCATCACTTGCCAAGAAATATGAACTAGAATAGCTTGGACTTTTGATCTCTGCCTGCTGATTAAGCTGGAAGCCCAAAATAGCCTTTCATAATACCATCTGTGACCTCCTTAATCCCTTAGCTTTTTTCTTTTACTCAGGTCATGCTACTCAGATTCTGTCCTTGAAGGTCACCAATGACAAATGACCTTTCAGTTAACAATGTCCAATAGTCATTTAACAATCCCATCTCCCACCTTTCAGCAGCATTTGATGCTGTCAGCCACCCTCTGTTACTTGCAGTTCTGTCTCTCTTCATGCAGTAAATAGTACTGCTCTGTTTTTTTTATCTCCCAGAATCTTCCTTTTAAGTCTCATTTGCTGATTCTTCCACTATACTACCCTGTTAATGTGAAAGTGCACTTTTTTTGCTGTGTCTTACCATCAATGTGTCAACTCTCACCTCAGTGAGAATGGCCTCAAACTCTAAAACTGTAGCCTTAACCACTCTCTAAAGACATAGCCAGGCATTTTCAATTGTTTGCTGGTATTTCTTCCCAGATAACTTTATTGGTACCTTGTCCATTCCTGGCCCAGCTCCTTAAGGCCCCCAGCCTGGACAAAATCACCAGGGTCATTGTAAAAGAAATGCCCTGGCTTGAGCCTGATGTTCCCACATTAAGGTTCTCAGAGACCCCACCTCCCACGCCCTCCTTCCGGTCGACTTGCTTGAGCTCACTGTGGTTGCTCAATCTTTGCCGTGATATAGCATATGCATTTGCTTGATGTGCTGATCTGTGGCTTCCTCTCCTCTTCTCCCTTCCTTAGAATCCTATTTATTACTTACTGATCGTATTTCTTTTGTTAGCTGGACAATTCTACAATCAATCTCTTGGGTAATATTCCCAATAATTTCAACTCTGTCTACCACCCTAGTGGAAATATCTATCCCCTTTAACAGACCTGGGCTTTAATTAACATGTTTAAATCTGTGTTTATTATCTTCATCACAAACCCAACTGCATGTCTGTATTTCTCATTCTCTTCATGGCATCGATCTTCTCCCAGTCTCTCAAATGCAAAACCCAGCTCATCTTTGGCTACTCCCTTTTCTCCACTGTTCATAGCCACGCTATTAGCCATGCTATTAGCCAAATCCTGTTAGTAATTTTTCTTTATAACTTCTGATCTCCTACCCCCATTTCCAGCTGTGAAAACCCCTAAATGTTAATCTTACATACCACTTACATCAATGCTGCCTTCTTGATAACTGTGTTCAGCATTTGGTTTATTCTAACTGTGAACTTGCATCAGTCCTTGCATTTTAACTGCTTATAAGACAATCAGCTCAGTGAAGTAAAAGGGAAACAGGGACTTAGATCTCTGTCGTTTTTCTTTAGTATCATTTAATTATGAATAGCAACCCCACAAAGAACTATAAATTGATTATTTAAAATGTTGTCCTATATCTTTTGCTACATGGAGTTCCAGTTGCACAAACCATAAGTCTTTCCAGCTATATTAAGAAGAAAGTGACTTAATAGAGCGAATTAGGTCTAATCAAAAAAATTAGCAGAATGTCTTGGGCCTTTGGCTGTGCCATGAATTCCATGAATGCCAGAAAAACACTGTGGGATTAGTCCACTCAAGGAGCTGTAACCTCCGTCAGAAAGCAGTTAATGGAAGTGTGAGTTCCAGAAGCAAATCAATTTGACCAGGTTCTATGGGTCAGGAAGTCCCTACCGTGTCACTAGATGCCATGCCTACTAGATATCTGCTGGGGAAAAACTGGATGCCCTATGCCTTGCCTCTTGACCTCCATAAAGACCATGAATTTTAGTGCTACTCAGGAAAGCCTAACATCATTCCAACTATATCTCTGCCTCACTTTTGTGTTCTGAATAACAAGGCAGTGAGTCTAATTGATTGAGCCTAAAGATGCTTTGGAACTCTAGTTACAAAAGAGTCAGAGAAATGCAATGTTTGGCTAGCCAGGCTCTGTAGTACACTAAGGCATACAAGAAGGAGGAAGAGGTTCGTGTTGAAAGCCAGTCCACCACAGCCATCACAAACATTTATGGAGGGTATTAATTTTGTTCTGATTACAAAATTAATACAGACTTTTTTTTATTGAAAATGGTGAAAAATGAGGAAAGTATTTTTTTACTTTTACTTTTACTTTTTTCTTTTTATAAAGAAGAAAAAATGTCTCTAGTTATATTGAGAATATTTTGATATATATTTCTATCTCATCTTTTTTTAAACTTTAACATTAAGGGATCTTACATTTATTTGTTATTTGCAAAGGACTTTGTAATCTTGGGATTTCTGTTATGGGTAGAAAAAAACAATTTTGGTGCTCCTTTCCATTCAGTGTACATTGTACTTCAAAATATCATTTAGAAAAAAAATTTCAATTTTCAATTCACCTGAGTAGCCAAATAATATAAGTCATAGTAACAATAACCAAATGGTCATCAACATTTCTTTTATCCTACATTGAATTAGATTTATAACTTTAAACTTTCTTTTCAAAGTGCTACCAAGTACAGAAAAATATTAAATGATCTAAATAGTATTATATATTTTAATAAGCATATGTAATGAATAGATGACATCAGGTATATTGATAAATTGATATAAGAAAGTCTATTGCCTAAAGGAAAGATGGCTTGGGATTTAAAAAATAAAACTAAAAAGTAGAGTTTAAAAAGCTCATCATAACCAAACCCAATCTCCCAATCTTTTGCTCTCCATTCCTGAATTTTTGCAAATATTTATAAAAGCAATCTTCCCATTTTATCAGTATAAACTGCAAGAAAAAGAATATATTTGAAATTGCCAGAATGAGTGAATTTCTCTGAATAATCAAGTCTCACATTGATTTAGTCACAGTCAATGTGAAAAATCTGATCTATAATTAAAATGGGTTGAGACAATGAAGCATTCATTTGTTGGCTATGGCACAAGAGTTGGGGGTAGAGTGGGGGAAGGTGTTGAAGAAAGCAAAGCCTATGGTCCTAGCTTTCTCAAACTTCTTACCTTCCTGTTCTTTTTCAGAAATTGAATTGCTTGCACCAGCATCCCCAAACAATATTTGATTGTCCATGGTAGGGGAGTATTATGGACTGAATTGTGACCCCCAAAATTCATATGTTGAAGCCCTAGCCACCAGTACTTCAGAATGTTCCTGTATTTGGAGACAGGGCTTTAACGAGATAATTAAATTGAGTGCTTTAGAGTGGGCCCTACCCTAATCTGACTGATGTCCTTACAAAAAGGAGAGATTAGGACACACAGTGAGAGTCACCAGGAGCGTATGTGCACATAGGAAAGGTCACATGAGGACACAGCAAGAAGGTGGCTGTCTTAGCTCAGGATGCTGTTGCAGAATAACATTAACTGGGTGGATTAAACAACAGAAACTTATTTCTCACAGTTATGGAGGCCAGGAAGGCCAAGATCAAGGTACTTGCAGATCTGATATCTGATGAGGGCTCTCTTCCTGGTTTGCAGATAGCCGTCTTCTCATTGTGTCTTCACGTGGCTAAGAGAGAAATCAATCGTTGCTCTTGTGTCTCTTCATATAAGGGCACTAATCCCATTCATCAGGGCTCCACTCTCATGACCTAATTACCTCCCAAATTCACACCACCACAATGGAATTAGGGTTTCAACTTATGAATTTTGGAAGGGACAAACATATTGAGTCCATAGCGGGGATCATCTGCAAGCCAAGGACAGAAGTCTTAGAAGAAATCAAATCTGTTGACACCTTGATCTTGCAAGTCCAGTCTCCAGAACTTTAAGAAAATGAATTTCTGTTGGTTAAGCCAGTCTGTGGTATTTTGCCATGGCAGCCCTAGCAAACTAATACAGGGAGAAAAAAAAAGTGAAATTTATAATTTAAACAAATAAGTTTGATACTTCTTTGTCTGTAGAAAAGTGATTCTCAAATATGGGTGATTTTGCTCCCTTCTAGGGGATCTTGGGCAATGCCTGGAGACAACTGATTGTCACATTTGCAGGGGGGCAGTTTCTACTGGCATATAGTACATGGAGACCAAGGATGCTACTAGACATCCTATAATGCATAAGACAATTTCCCCCTCACAGTTCCCCCACCCTTGGTAACAAAGAATTATCCAGCCCAAAATGTCAGCAGTGCCAAGGTTGAGAAACCCTTCATGAATTACCTGACAGGTTTCTGATTTGGGAGTGGGGAGCTTTAACGTTTTTCTTACTTATTGAACATGCAAAGTCATTTCTGCACCAGTTAATTATTTTGTGCCAGATACTTTGAATAGTCAGCTAGCGGATGCTTTCACTAATGATCTCCATCAGGCCAGTTGGCCCTACCTGTGATGGACACGCTGTACTGGGGACTTTCTACTTGATAATTAGCAGAATGGAAACATTTCTGCTACTTCTCATCTCGGAAAACATGGAAGGCAGAAACTAATTCCATATGTGGGATGTATCTCTCTTTTAATGTGAAGGACAAAATAGACTCATTCTTTTTCCCACAATGTACTGGATATAAATTTATTATACCAATTAATCATCAAAGCAAATTTTAAAACGCTTTATTTAGTGACAAGGAATGTTAAAAATGAGTTAGGACAGGATTTTGAGACAATGATTATGCAGTCACTTGAAGTTTAATTTTGATCATTTACATTGTCTTGTGTTATTTTACTTATCTTTTCCTCCTTCACCGTCATCTGTATCTAGTCACTAAGGAAGAACTACAAAAGTATAATATTCAAACCTGAAAAGCTGCGTTAATGCAAGTATCTGCCTTTAGTGAAGTTGGACCTCTGCACCAGGGACTGGCAAGGCACCAGCAGACAGAAACAAGTTTTTCTCTAATTGCAGCTAGAGGACATTCCAGAGCCAATCAGCATTAAAATTGCCATGTCTCATCTGCTTCCAATTTACCAAATTAGATCTTAACTGAGGACATTGCAGTCACTTTGCCATCTCTCTCAGGGATCCAGCAGAACACAGTATAAACCCTGACACTTTTGAGGTTGGGGATGACCACTGTCTTGATTTAATGGTGGAAGTGAGGGGTATCACAGCTGCTTGCCCCAGGCTCCATTTGTCTTCCCACAGTCATGACACTGGTTTTAAGGAAGTGATGATTAAATGTGACAATTAAGAAAAAAAATTTTCAAAACCTAGAGTAAGTAGAAGTATGTCAAGTAATATGATTTACTATCTTCTCTTCTGGGAAATAGTTAGCATTCCAGAGAAAATATTTAAAGCAATTTTCTGATAGACTTAATAAGATTAAGATTTCTTTTGAGAAGTTAATTACCCATCCACACTGCAAACTGTTAGTGTAGAAGTTAAAAAATTTTAACTAGACATTCATTGACTACCTCCTTTATTGTCTATAAAAATGAGAATATTTTGAATTTGTCTGCTTAGAGTCTATTCATTTGTAGCAAATTTGAAATAAAACCTTAACTCTTGCTTGTTAAAAATTTTTCTTAGAATTTTTAATTTATTATTCCACCCCATCAGAAGGTAACCATTGTCCTGCTATCATTTGGAAAAAAGGGGCCATGAACTATAACTGAGTTAAGATTTTCCTTAACAGCACTTCAAAAGGCACCCAGAGAGACTCTGCTTCCAGGTTTGGTGAAGTAACAGATACTGAACTAGTTATCTCACCATAAATGAATACAAAGCAGGGAAGACTAGGAATACAACTGTTTTCAGGTATGAAGAAACTAATAATATAGACTGTGATTCTAAATAAAGGAAAAAAAGCAATGTAAGACCTATAATTATCCTGATTCTATGTCTAGAGACACTTTCTGAACAATGCTGTAGGGAAGAGTAAACCTAAATTTCACATGGAAATCTTACCGCATTGAAGAGGCAGAAACCAATTAGAGAAAACTGAAGTAATTGAAATTTGTGAGGAAGAGTACAAAAGAGAGTGGGTTATGCAGAAAGAGAGCTCTGGAAATTGGTGTATGGCTTTTCTTGTGTCTTTGGCTGAATATGTAGCTATTCGTGCATATGACAAGACTCTTCAAGACTGGACAAAGAAAAAGAATATCTGTGAGTAAGCAATCACTAAAGTTCACTTAGAGCTAAAAGACATTTGAGTTCTAACTAGTCAGGGTAGAGAAAGTTCAATGAACATCTGAGGCATTCAGCAGGAACCCTAGAAATGTCATATATTAGTAGATGAGCTAAAGTAGACTTGAAGGAAAGCCTACCAAGACATATGCTAACAAAAGTTAAAAAAAAAAAAAAAAGGATTAAACTTATCTGTAAGAAATTTAACTGCTTGCTAAAAAACTCCACACTTTTTAAAGGAACACATCAAAACCTAGACACTTGACAATATAGCATTTACAATTCCCAGCATCCAATAGAAAATTACTAGACATAGGAAAAAACAGACTAGTATGAACCATAACCAGGACAAAAGTCAATCAATGAAAGCAAATGTGAACAGAGCTCGGTAGGAAGCCCTAATTCCAAAGAATTGTCATTTAACTCATCTGCCACCTCCCTGGAAACATCAACTCTTCAGATTTTTACTTATTTGACCCAACTTAGATCCACTTGGTGCTAACAGCTTTTTCCTTAAAGTATTTGTTGAGAACAATAAGCAGTAATTGTTTAACATTGCAGTTGACTGAGGACAGTAAAGACAAACAAGAGGCTAACCAAAAACTTAAAAGGAAAAGCTAGGAAATAAAATTTCCATAGGGGCCTTTGAAAAGTTCTGACATGATCTGGAATACTAAAAGGCTGTGTGGATACACAGAGTTTTTATACATGCCCAGAAAGACCTGAGAAGACCTAATCTCTCACCCTGAGCCTCTATGCAAGCAGAAAAGAAAGGTTAAGCTAGAGTGTTAAACTGCCTGCTAGAGCACTGAAGACATGCTTCAACATACTCAGAGTCCCTGGGCAAAGGACAAGTAAAAAACTGAGCAGAGAAATCAGTGGCCATGCATGAAAAAGAATATAAATGTTATGGAGTTACTTCTGGAACATCACTAAACAAACAAACCAAAAGTCCCTAAACAAGAAGAAGCAGCAACATAGCATCATTATATTGTTTAAATATTATTTTTTATTTTAACTAGAAAAGCGCACTTCTATACACATAGGTCTGAGTCCATTTCTTCACCATGCCACCGATGTGACCTGCTATAAATTAAAGACATGCAAAAAAAACAAAAACAAAAACAAAAACAAAAACAGGAAAGTATCTCCTATACACAGGGAAAAAAAGCAGTCAATAGAAATTGTCCCTGAGGAATCTCACACTTTGAATTTGTTAGATAAAAACTTTAAATCAGCTATTATAGATATGTTCAAAGAACTAAAAGAAACCATATATAAAGAACTAAAGGAAAGTGGAGAGATAGGGACTCTCTTACACTGTTGGTGGGACTGCAAATTGGTGCAACCTTTGTGGAAAAGAATTTGGAGATTCCTCAAAGAGCTAAAATTAGAATTACCATTCGATCCAGCAATAGCATTATTAGGCATCTACCC